>PVJI01000289.1:0-299496 GCA_004026765.1 Micronycteris hirsuta | reverse complement strand
CAAGGCTCCCAGGCCTGGCGCTGGGCCTCTGACAAAAGCACGAGGGGGACTTGAAAAAAATCTGGAATTATCTTCTAGAGGGTGGGTTCCTTGTAGTACAGGGTTCCTCCTACTAGGTGAGTGTTCTAGGAATCCATCTGTATCAGTGGACCATCTGGCGTTGTTGTGAGAGGCTGGGTTTGGCTTCAGTGAATATTTTGGAAGACTCTTTCAAAGCATTTGCCCACTTCATGATGGGTGATGTAGGAGTGCATCTGCTCACACTGCCCTGAGTGGTCAGCACATTTTGACCAAAACTGGCATGCACCCCATGCCCCGCCCTCCGTATTCACCTGAACTCACCCTGAGCGGCCATTTTTTTTGTTTCACCAAAGAAAAAAGTCCTCAAAAGGAAATGCTTTGCCAATGTGGAAGAGGTGAAACAAAAAAAGGCAGAAGCACTAAAAGGCATCAAAATTGACGAGTTCGAAAACTGTTTGGAGCAGTGGAAAAAACATCTTGATAGGTGTACTGCATCAAATGGAGAGGACTTTGGAGGTGACTGAAGTTCAAACATGTAAGAATAAGTACAGTTTTTAAATAAATAAATTGATTTTTTGAGTCCCCCCCGTGAGTAGTTTGGTTAAGGGTACTATATAACCCAATGGCTGTTTTTAGTTTCTCACCTCAGTGGAAATCAGTTCACGGAGTTAATAAAGCTAGGTATTGTTTTTACTGTTGGTGAGGAAAGACGGAAAGAAACATTTGCCTAAGGGATGCCACAGAGGCTCTACAAAAGCTGCGGCCAGCATCGCCTTCTGCAACATTCTCTGCTGAGAGCAGGCGGGCACCTTCCAGATTGATTGTGTTCCTTCCGCAAGGACCAGGTGGAATACCGTGCACTCAGGGGAACGTACGATCAAGATGAGTGCCATTCGGGCTGTAATTAAATTTAATAGGCAGTTTATCCGGTTCAGAGGAAGACGTGATCGAGAGGGACAGAGAGGCAAGCCTACTGCAGGAGATCATTTTAAAATGCAAGCTCCGTCTGGGAGAAAAGACAGTGCCCCAACCCAGCAAGTGTGAACAAAATCTTCATCAGCATCATATGAGGTTACTTCATCACACACGGGCGAGAGGGAGAAGCCTTCTATTAAAAATAATGCACAGCGTCTTAACAGCATGTAAATCTCACTCACTATTATGCAAACTGAAGGGAAGAGGCAGTTAATAAAACACAAAATAACCTGGTGTTTTATTAGGCCAGGTGCTGGATTCATAGGCATGAGGTTTAAAATGGCTTATATATTATCTTCCAGCTGTGGCAGATCTAGAGCGTGGCTTGGTTTGGTTGGTAATGAAGACGGTGATAGGAAGCGAGGAGGAAGTGTGGGTTTTCTGCAGCCTTTCTGAACCTGGGGGAGAGGGCGGCGAGGAAAGGGAGACACGGAGTGCTGAGCAAAGGCCCTTTCTGGCAGCTAAGGAGAAGCAGAGGCAAAGCAGAGAGGCAGGCCTTCCCCAAACTCACCATCCTGCCTTCAGCCTGGAGGGAAGCCCCTCGCTGGGCAGGAGCCCCAGCCACCTTCCCAGAAGGCTGTGCAGCAGGGGCCCAGGTGGAGGGCACACCCTGAGGCCCCCCCTCCCCACCCCAGGGCCATCCCCAGCAGCTGAAAAGCCCAACCCCACCATGGAGTCTGATTAAAAGGCCATTTTTTCATGCCACGGAATCCCTTTCTTGTGCAGGCGTGGTTCTCTGCCATCACATGCCGCTTTTCTGACCGGCCCTGCCCCCAGAACAAGATCCACAAATGCAGGTGGGATCACCACTGTCTACAAAATCCCACCTGCGGCGGCTGCTGGGCACTACAGTGGTTTCATCAGGGCTGCTCCTTGTGGTTTTTTTAACAAAAGAGGGACATACATTTCTTAAGAGGAAGAGAGAGCTAAAGTTCCCTGAGAAAAAGGGCACATCCACTGGGGTGGCCTTCTTCCCTCGGCCTGAAGTTTCCGCCCTTGAAACATCCTGACAGGCTGATGCCCTTTCAGATTCTATCTGCAGAAGGTTCCTGTCACATTCCACTTCTCCCTTTCGTGTGTTTCTCATGAAACAACCCCTTCCTTGGGCTTACCTCAGCCAGACAACTGTTTTGAGGGCTTCCCAATGAACTCCCTTTCATTCTCACAACGCACTCATGAGTTAGGGACTGCTGTCATCCCATCTGGCTGACTGCGGGCTGAGGCCCAGAGAGGTTAAGTCACTGGTACAAGACGCCCCAGCGGTTCGGCGGGGGGCACAGGATCTGCCTCCCCACTGCTTTACCTCTCTCCCACTTGGGTCACCACGTATTCTCCTTCCTGGCCTGAACTTCGGGTCTCCTAAGACCTGTTGTAGCCTTTGTGATCTCCCTCCTGGTTGGAAGTTCTGGATGCTTCCTGGAGGTGGCGGAAAGATACCCAGCCTCTCTAGGAAGAGAATGTCACGTGCCAGGCCAGCATCTCCTTGTGGTCAACCAACAGATACCCAGGCACTATGACGACATGGCCTCAGAACCGGATGCTTCCAATAGGTGGGGAGAAAGGCAGCTTGGCAGCCACCCTGCAACTCAGAGTAGAAAGACAGGCAATGTCTTAAAGGCATGGCGCAGCCTGTGGGTGGAGAGGGCGCTGGGCAGCGGGAAGGGGGTGGTAGTGAGGATCTTGAAGGACCTCCAAATGTTTCCTGGAAGCCTGGTTAAAAGCCAGGGTGATGCTGCAAAACTTCCCTGAAGGTAATGTTTTAGGGTGCTCCTGGACACCACTGTTTATGACCCCTGGCCTGGGACATGAGCCTGGAGGGCCCTTCTGGACAGCTGCAGCCCCTGCATTCCTCAGAGATTCAGAGATATTCTAGAATGCGGGGTATGGCCTTCAGAATGGCCCGGCTGTAGGATGGAGGGTAGAGACCAGTGGCGCTAGCTTTGGGGTGGTCGTGGCTGCTGTGAGGGGACACTGATGGCTTCTGGAACTCAGGGGGCACAGTTGAGGAAGAACAAAAGCTCTGCTCTGCCTCCCTGCCAAAGCCTTCCGGCCAGGCACAAGGTGGCCAGGGCCACCCTCTCGACATGCTTCTGACTAGCAACCTCCCTCGGCTCTCTCCGGCTAACATCCGCACACGAATCCCAGCACACCAAGGCCCCGCCAGCTAGCCCCATCCCATCTCCTCACACTTAGCACCTGCCTCCCCTCCAGTCTCCCGCCTGAAACACCCCTGGCCAGGCTCATGCTATTCCCTTAGCTGGGAATGTCTCCTGCTTTTTCCCACCACCCAGTGAAATGCTGAGTACCTAGCCGAGCGCCTAGAGGGCGTTTCCTTGAAAAGGTGACGCCTTAGGATGTGTGTTGCCAGAGGTTTCTAGGAGCTCACAGAACATGGGACAAAGTTTGATTTTTCTGTCGGACTTCACAAAAGAGCTGCAGGCATGGCTTTGTGCACCCCAATACTGCACTCAGTCGGTGGGATGGGTTGAGTCCCCAGTACTTCAGAAGGCGACCTATTTGGAAATACGGTCCTTTCAGAGGTAATCGTTGTAAAATAAAGTCATTAGGATGAGTCCCAATCCAGTATGATGCTGCCCTTTATAAAACGGGAAGAAAATGTGGGCAGAGGCAGACATGCGCGCAGGGAAGACTGTATGAAGACGCACGGGCAGAAGATGGCCACGTGAACACGGGGGTGTGGAGTCCTGCATCTACAAGCCAAGGAAGGTCAAAAACTGCCTGTGACATCACAGGCTGTGAGACAAGGACTCTCCCCGAGAGACACAGAGAGAGCACGGCCCTGCTGACAACTTGCTTTTGGACTTCTAGCTTCCAGAACGGCGAGATGATAAATTTTGCTGTCGTCAGCCACCCGGTTTGTGGCACTCCCAGGAAACTGACGTAGTCGGTGTGTGTAAATGTGTGCTGGAGAAGGAAAGAGTGGCCTAGGGCACACAGACAGGGCAGGTGTGTTTACTGGCAAAAAACCGATTCACAGAGGTGAGGGCTGGTTCAAGGTCAGAAAAGGAGGTGGCAGGGTTGGGGTCAGACCGCCCAGTCTTCCACCTCAGCAGAAGCGTCTTTCCTGGGGGGCCAACCTCGCGAGTTTCCAATTCTGACTCTTGGCTGATCACAGTATTAGCTGCTAAAATGGAAGCTGAGTCCACGCATGGCTGGAACTGCTCACAATATCCTTCCTTTTTTAAAGTGCTCATCTGCTGAAAAGTCTTCCAGTGGTTTAAGGATTCTGTTGGTGGTCATTTTTTCTGAGTAGATTAAGGGCTCTTTAAATCTCCCTAGCTCAACTTCATGAGCCCCTCAGAGGGCAGCTTATATCCCATCAAGCTCCGCAGGGTGATGAACAGCCGCACACGGCAGAGCAGCAGGATGCGGGAGTAGACGCAGCCCCAAGCAGCCTCCCGGGCTGGGCTGTGCCACCGGGAACCCTCGCCTTCCCACCTGCCTCTTTACTTTCCCAGAACCTGGGCATGTGGCTCCGAAAAATGACAGGGTGTTCACAGCAGGATCACAAGGAGGAGGACTGCTCGTTTCGCACATTTCTGTACAAGGTGCCCTGGCATATTCTTCTCATTATACTGTCCCAGCAACTCCATGATGGAGATACTATTTAAACCCCATTTTACAGATGAGGGAACGGAGGCTCCAAGGATGACTCCAAGGTCATGAAACTCCTAAGTAGCACAGGCAGGATTTGAACCTGGGTCTTAGAGGTCCCAAAGCCTAAATGACAGAGTCCCTAGGGTTTGTCCTAAGGAAGCAAAGTAAAGGTCCTCAGAGCCAGGATGTTTCCTCTGGTTCACACCCTCATTCCATCTCGGAGAGCTCAGTATAAACAGCCACTCCCCTGCTGCCCACCTTTCTCCATAAAGTGCTCTTTCCACCCCTTGTTTTTGGAGGTGTCACTGTTAGAAATCTTCCCAAGGAGGCCAGTTCTGAGGCGTCCTGCCGGAGCCTGGGTGTGGAAGGAGGTGGGCATGTGTTTTGTCCCCCTATCTATTCTGCCGCCTCCTGGGCCTGACCACTGATCCCATTTGAGTCCTCTTTCAAAGACCTGTAGGTGGGTGGCTAGCTGGCTTTCTGACTCCTCTCGGCCTGCTCTGCCCAAGGCATCAGACAGGGGCGCCAGTCTGGTGAGGGCGGCAGGAGGTTTCCTGGCAGAGGAAGCAATCACCTACCTAAAAAAAGCTCTCTATAAAAATGCTCCACTTGGAACTAGGAGCTTGCAGAGAATGTGTTATGGCTGCTGTGACTTATTTATGCCCCCACCTACTTCCAGAAAGGATCTGAAGTTGCTTACAATAAAAACAGAGCCAGGTCTGTGTACAGAGAGTAGAAATAGGGAGAAATCGGAGGAGAGACAGTATGGGAGCAGCGTCGCTCCCCCAAATGGGCCCTGTGCCCCTACAGGGGGTCAGACTCGCTGTGCTGAGGGATCAGACTGGAGATTGCACTTGTATTTCCATTTTCCTCCTGGATCCAGAGGTGTAGAAAGTCCCTGCAAAGTGCTCAGAATGATGGGTACCATTCATTGGGGATGGATGGTGTCTTGTCCCCAAAGAGGGGTGAATGAGAAGGGGCTCTGGCTGCCCTTGGGGAATCCACCTGCCTTGGGCAGAAGCAGACCCCGAGACTAGGAGTTGAATGTAAAGACCTTATTTGGTCCCCGCAAGCATGGAGGAGGAGTGGGCGGAGGCTGCTAAAGGAAGGTGGCCAATGAAGATCCTGCCTGTGGGTACCTGGGCTCCACCTCCTCGGGGAACTCTAGAGATGGTTTAGAGAATGCCAGACAGGTATCCTGCGCCAGGGGAAAGGAGGCCTTTCCCCGCCAGCTTCTCTTGGTCATTGAGTGGGGCCTCTCCCAGGAGCATCCTTGCTGCACACATGAGCCTTCCGTGGGGTTCACTGGGATTGCAGTGAGAGCCAACCAGGGCCTGACAGCCCCTTCGGCGCCCCCCCCCCCCGAAGGCAGGGCAGGTGGCCCCTGAGGCCGCCTGGAAACGGGTGGAATCAGACCTACGGTGTAATGAGCATCCCCACGGAGAGGCTACCGAGTTTAGGATTTCAGAGGGAGGCCTGGGGCAGGGAGGGTGGTAGAGGCCCCCATGAGGGTTTTGGGGTGGGAGGGAGCTGTGCTGACTAGCAGAGATATGTCCGGAAGGAGCACCGTGTCCCCAGGACCTGTGGGAAGCCAAGGCCATACCAGGACTTGTGTCCTAGGAGGGGAAAATGCTGTGCTTTGTGTTCCCTGCCCTCGTCCAGCCTAGAGTGGGCACCGTTTCACCTGGTTACCTGGTGAGTCAGAGCCTGGGCGACTGAGTAGGTCGCACCAAAATATCCCCACCAGGGCACCTGACCCAGTAGCAAATGATCCCTGGGACTGTCATATAATGTCTCTGTCCTGTGACCTGGCTCCAAAGTTTCCACTTCCAGGAAGCCCTCCTTACTCTGACCTGTTTCGCTCCGTCTCCTCTGGAGCTAACAGTTGGATTTATTCCTGGATATCAGGCACCCCTCCTGCCTGGATGCCCAGCGGCCCCCACTCCCACTCTACCTCGTGAGGCATTCTGTGAGCGGTGTGGCTGTTAAGGGGGCTGTCCCCCCAGTCAGACTGCGCAAGTCCCATGTGTGGACTGCAGACACGGGGGGAGTTATTTAGCCCTTCCACACCACAGTGTCCTCATCTGGGAAAAATAACGTTCAGCCTCAGTTTACTCCTCTGTCCTACAAGGGCAACTGTGCACACCTCACAGAGACCTCACAAGGAGTAAGGAGAAGAGAATTAATATATTTAGACTACTTAGCGTGGTCCCTGGCACAGAGTATAGACTCAATAAATACTCGCTGTAATAATAACGATGATAAGTATAATAAAGACTCCTGGTCACAAACGGTCCATTATTTACAGACTAAAATACAAATCCTTCAGTCTGCATTCCAGACTCCGCAGAGCTTTTCCATTCTCGTTTCCCACTTGCTCTCAACTTCACATGACCCCACCACCCCGGAGCACCTGTTCTTGCTACTCTTCTCCTGTGGCCATTCCTGGGGCCCCTCCTCAGTCAGCTCCCCTAGTTCTTAGGTCAGGACGCATTCTCCTTGATACTTAGCCCAGTCCAGTGCCTGGAACATAGTACATGATTAATAAATACTTCTGAAGGGAATAAATGAGATGCTCCCCCCACTGGTTGTTAATCGCATCACTTCTCTGCAGTGCCCAGATGCACCTGGCCTGAGACCAGTTCCCACCCAGCAAGGGGGTATGGGTCACATCACTGCTGTGTAGCTATGTCCAGGCCCCATCACAGAAGCTTTGCAGGAATTGTTTCACTTCATCTTCCTAACCATGTTCTATGATCCCCACTTCACAGATGGGAAAAATGAGGCTGAGGGACGTTAAGTAGCCTGGGCACAGTCACATGGCTGATTGGTGCCTGAGCAGATTTAAACCCCATGCATCGGATTCCAGCGCCCTTGCTCTGGACAGATGGCGTCACTCTCTACCACCTCTTGGTTCACAGGCCTGCTTTATATCCTGAATTAAAATGAAAGCTCCCCTATGGTGTCCAGCCTTGTCCTGCTCTGTGTCTGCTTTGGGCTAGGACGCTGCTCCCCAGGCTCCATGAGGGCTTGTCCACTGACTCCAGCACCTCCCTTGGCCTGGCAGGTAGGTCAACAGCTTCATGAGTAGGGCACACCAGAGTCTCCCCTTCTCCCTGACACCAAGGGTCGGGGTGGGTCCCAGAAGGTCATTCTGGGTCTTGCTCCTCAAAGTGGGTTCATGGCCTTTGCTATGCAGAGTGTGGTCTGCACACGAGCAGCACCAGCACCACCTGGGAGCTAGTTAGAAACGCACCGCTCAGATCTGCTGAATCAGATAGGGACGCCAGGTGCTTCGTCAGCACACTGAGGGTTGGGAATCCCTGCTTTAGGTTCTTCCTCTGCTTCCTGAGCCAGTCTTTGCTTTGGCCAGCGGACCTAAGTCCAGTGCCAGCCCTTCAGGAGCTTCTGCCACCAACTGTGCAGCCTCCTGCTTACCTGAGAAGCTGCCCTGGCATGTTCTAGCAATAATTTCCGCAGCCAACCCTCTGGGCCTGCTCCTGGCCCCCACTCCTGCCCTACAGATAAAGCGGTGGCATCCACGCCCAAATGCATGACTGTGTGCGTCCCAAACCTGGCATCATAACTGTGGCTCTCCCCGTTCTTTTTTCTGTCTGGCAACACTATTTCATCTTTTTATGTCTGTGACCTTTCATGCTGCTCTTTTCCTAGCACACCACCCACCAAACCAGCAAATGCTGCGACATATGCATTTTTTAAAAACTATGTTTACTAGCATCTAGGCAAGCAACATAAGCCACTTAAAAAGACATCAGAAGGACTTTCTAGTTATATCCATTCATTCATTTATTCACTCCACAAATATTTACTGAGTGCCACACAGCAGATATACACATCAAAGAACATAACATATGCAAAAAACACTTAAAAAAATTAAAGTACCTCCTGATGTCTCTACCATCTCATCCCAGACCAGGAAACACTTGCCTCCTACCTCGATCCCACTTTCTCTCCCTCCCTCTTCTCTTTATTTCTAACCGCAGTGAAAGCATTCCCAGCAGAATACTGGCAGCCAAGGAGGCCCACCCACCTGGGGAAGGGCCGCATCTGTTCTGTGCTTTTCCAGGCCTTGGCTTTGGAGTTACAAACAAACCCTCCCAGAAGCCAGACCCTGGCCCAGGGGAGAGGTCCAATAATCTTGGGTGGATCTTACAGTTGGATCAGTGTTTTTAAAAGATTGATCCCTTTCCTCCCTCGGGCCCCAGTGGGCTCTGTACAGGTGTCTGACATGACCCAAATCACACCTCACTGGCTTCACCTGTCTCCTTCAGCCGACCTTAAGTCCCTGCAGGCAGCAACCTTATCTTAATCGTTCATGTCACCAGTGCCTCCCACACAGCCTGGCATATAGTACGTGCTCACTTTGTGTTTCTTGGGTGAATGCATGCACACCTGACTGAATCAGAGGAAACACCAGCCTACTCAGAGAGTGCAAAGGCTACTACCTGAAGGAAGGAGGCCATGGTGCAGCGCCTGAGCTGATGTGCATGTCCTGAGCTTGGGTGGACGCCCCCTCCAGGCCCAGGACAGTGTGCACAAGGACCAGTGCCCACCCTCCCAGCTGCCCAGTGTGGGGTGGGGGGAGTGCCCTTACCGTGGTGTATTTACCCAGCTGGCAGAGCGAGGGGAAGGTTTCCTGGTGCGCTTTTCGGATCTTCTCTGTGAGATCGTCCAGCTCAGCCGTCATTTCATAGCTTTCTGTGCATTCCTGCTTCGAAGGCTCCTTCTTTTTCTTGTTTCTGTCATTCCTGACAGCTGGAAACGAGAGAGAAGGCAAATCAGGGGTCACTGATGGCTGGGCCCGTGCCTCCTGATGCTTTGGATTCATTTAACGCTGGGAACGGGAAAGGCGGGAAGAGGCGCTATCAACATGTCTCCCAAGAAAAGAGGTCTGGCGGCCAGGAGGGCTGGGCAGAGAGCGACATTTGTCTTTCTGTGTGAAACATGCCACCCAATTCTGAAGGAATGCTTGTGCTGCCCCACAGGCTGACAGTCTGTGTTTGTTTGGGAAGAACTTTCTGTGCAGACAGGTCCTTAAGAGAGAGTTTTCCCAAGCATGGACCCCTCGGCTCCAGGGCGGATGGCCTGCAAGGCATTATTACCAAGGAACCATTATGGCCTGGGAAACATGTCCCCAAACATAGCCCTGGTGATCTCATAATTGGTGATTCCAAACTAAGCTTTTCGATTTTGTTTCTGGTACTTTTTTCTCACCCAGTGGCATTTCTTTCTTTCTTTCTTTTTCTTTTTTTTTTTAGGGAGAGAGGAAGGGAGAAAGAGAAATACTGATGTGAAAGAGAAACATCAGTAGGTTGCCTCCCGTACATGGCGGGCCCAGGTATTGAAGGTGCTCGGTCCCAGGATTGAACCTGCAACCTAGTTATGTGCTCTGATCAGGAATCAAGTCTGGTTATGGATGATGCTCCAACCAAGTGGGTCATGCTGGCCAGACTAAGCTTTCTGTTTGGATATTCTGCTTTTCAGTTTTCTGAATTTGCTGACTGGTAGTTTTAAAGAAATTCACCCTAAAGGTAATGGGATTATGGTTTCTGTATGTCTGTGCTTTTCTGCTTCCTAAACTTTCATATTAATCATATGTCTTATTATTTAGAAAGTTATTTAAAAATAATAATTGATGCATTTTGAACCCTTGGCCTGGAAAACCATTCATTCATTCATTCATTCACTTATTCATCCACAGCTGCTTGGCTTCACCTCTTGTCTGGCCCCCTGGACCCTCAACAGATGAGTGTCTTGAGTTCAGCAGGTCCCACCGAGCTCAGCGAGGGGCAGAGCCAGGGCCTGGACCCCGGGGCTGTGGAAGCCACGCTTCCTCTCATAGCACAAGCCTCTCGGATGACTTCAAATCCGAGTGTAACTCAAAGCTCTGGCCTCTGGCCTGGATCTCCTGGGGAAGGAAACTGAAACCCAGGGAGGCCAACAGGTAAGACCAGCCCGTGGGCCCCGCTCTGGGGAGCTGCCTGGCTGTGTGTGCTGCCACCATGAGCTGGGAATCTGTGCTGCAAAATGACCCAGGGTGCAATCTGATCCACCCGAAGAGGATTGGGCCTGGGCTGCCTCTGGAGAGCACCGGGTGACCTGAGAACTAGCAGTTCCCTGGGTCTACACTAAGAGGATCCAGGGCCTTCGTTGGAGCTAGAGCTGAAGGCAGAATTGAAGGCAGGCATGGGAGAGGAGAAAATGGGAAAGGAAAGAGATAGTAACAGAGAGGGAGGGAGGGAAGGAAAGAGAAAAAAAGGGGGAAAATGAATGGTACTTAAAAATCCCAGTTTTTGCATAAGCTGCTTACACCTGACCAGGAGGCAGGGTAGCCAGGAAAAAAATCCACATTTCTTGAGTGTCTTCAGCATGCATAGGAACTGTCTTCAGTATCTCACTTAACCCTCTTATCAGGCAATTTAAAACCCATTTTACAGATAAAGACACTGAGCCTCACAGAGGCTAATGTGCCCAAGCTCACGCAGCTGCAAGTTCTTTCCTCACTTGGACTCATTCGGAAGGATGTTGAGAAGAAAACAAAACCTCGCAGATGACCATCTTCCCTGGGACTCTGAAATGACCCTGTTCTCTGGCTCAGAACATTTCCCGATCTAGAAGAGTGGGTACGGACAGCAGGAGGGAGCCCCGCCCTGGATGCAGTCTTCTCCGCACGCCCAGACCACTCCCAGCAGGTCTGGAACACGGGGGAGGGTGGCTGGTTTACAGCAGAGGGAACACAAAGGGGAGACCCGGAGGGAGGCAGCAGGTAGCGCAGGGCGTAGAGACACCGTGTCCCTCTACGCAGAAGGAGTCCGGGGTGTGAGGGGAGGCCACGGCCTGAAGGCTCCTGTGGGAGCACAGGGGGCTCTCAGTGCAGGTCCTCAGACCCCCTCCTTTCCTGGGTCCTGCCAATGACCCTCTTCTTCTGCTCACCCAAAAGTCACGTTAGAGTAACCACGGTCCTTCCAAAACAGAGCCGTGAGGAAAGGAGTTTGGCAGTGCATGGGGTGCAGGAAAGGGGCACGTACTGTCACCATCGTGAGGTGGGAGGGGCAACTACTGTTCCTCAGGGCCCTCCCCTCCTCACTTGTGGATATCTGGAAGGCAACGGCCTCCATGTCCCCAGGGTTAATACAGCACCAGACACACAATGGGGGCTCAGACACAGTTCCGTGAAGAACAAGATGAGCAGGTGACTAAACGTGGGATTTTGTCAGCTGTCAGGGCCTCTGTGGCCACACAGGGCTCACCTGAGCCTCTTTCTTCCTGTCACTGAAGGCCTCATCATTGGGTCTGCAGGGGACTCACCTCTGGCTCCCCGACCTGCAGGAAAAGCCGGGAGGTGGATAAAGCAGGCGGGGCGTCAGAAGGGTCACGAGTGTGATTTACACACCTGGGAGAAGCCGCCAATGTGGGCAAAGCACTTCTGGGATGCAAGGTGCTCCATAAAATATCAAGTATTCTCCTCGTGAGGGCTAAGTGCTACAAATCAGATTTGGTGGCATAAAAGTAACGTATTTATGATCCACTATCATATTGCAAATGAAATGAATGTAATAAAAGTGTCACTTATACAAATACCTCTGATGTACGGATCTCGACCTATGAATATGAAAACAGACACCCCAGCACTTTTATTTGAATGTCTAATCATGGAAATAAATGAAGTCATGTTCATTTTAATGTGTGCACTTGTGCATGTATCTGGAATATTGATTTCTATGCACACAATAAAAATGCAACGCAGGAAACATGCAAAAGATGGGGATTTCACTTGGATTCAGGAAGAGAGAAAAGCAACACTAATAAAAACTTCACGGCCAAAAAAAGAAAGAAAGAAAGAAACAATCGATAGTGACTTTGTCCATAAAATTTTCCATATTCGGCTTAGCAAAGAAAGCATAATGGTCTATTTATTCTTGCCTGAACATCAAGATCTGGAATTTGTTCATCTTGATTCTTAACCTCCTCACTAACTGCAAGAATCATGGGCCAGAGCTGGGAATTAGGGCTATGCAGCTGTCACGCGCAGGAGAGAGTCCATTACTGACACGCAGGTGCACTTAAAAGAAAAACACAAAAATATTTTCATCTGAGTTTAAAAATCATTGTCTAAATTAATTAAGCACATGATCTGCTGGAGGATTTGGAGCCAGGTGGACCCGCGATGGAGAGAGGCATCCCGTTCTCGTACTTTCAGGATTTGGGAGCCGGCGCTTGAGCATTTAACACAGTAGTTCCCACTGTAAAGTCGGGTAGGGTTGGGGGGAGTTAATACTCCAAGATCGGCGTCTCCTTGAAGGTGGAGACTGGGTCTCTCCTAATACAATACTTGCCATGTAAATGCTAGTAGAGATTTGAACACACAGAGAAAGGAGGTTAGTAAACGAGGTTCCAGCGAAGTTTTCTCTGTCACTAATGGGTCACATGCCTTTTGGAACAGGCTGAGGGCAGGGGCCCCATGAGCATCTGTTAAAATAGCATCCCCAGAGGACTGCCCCACACCTGTAGCATGGCCACACACGTGCAAGGGCTTCAAAACGATGTGACGGCCCACACAAGTGCCGAGTGGAAGGGGTGGCCTAGCATTCATAGTGACAGTGACCAGGCAGGGAGCATAGTTAGAATTTTTACTGCATATTAAATATGCAAGTCTTGGGGCAAACCGTCTAGACGGGGCATCCTGAGAGTTTAACTAAAGGATATACCAGCCAAGTTCAGCTTCTACAGTTATTCAAAGCACTTAGAGAAAATGGCTGAAATACCAGGATATACAAATGCCAAATATTCTTTCTACTTCAAGTGGTGTATTATACTAATACGACTTTCAAAACATTTCTCAACATAGTTTTCTCTCGCTGGTTGCTTTTCGATGTGGAGGTTTCACCTCCTCTCAAGTGGACAGGGTCCGCTTGGTCCTATGATTCCCAACGCTTTTTCCCTCTTTTGTCTGGCTGGTGTGGGCAGCCCTGCCGTGGCTGTGTTTGTTTTGGGGCAGGTCCAGTGTGGTTGTCATCCTTGCAAGACAAGAGATTTGAAGTTCAGAGGCTCTGTTATAAGAGACAAATCCTTTCTTTGGACAGGAGCTTTGTATGAATTATAGGAAATAGCAAAAGTTCAACTCCTGAGATGAGGGAAAATTAAACATTCCTGCATGATGTGTCCAAGCAGGAGCTTGGCAATGAGTGGCATGCCGCCTCGGGGACGCCTTCCCTCATAATCGGCAGGATTTCTGTACACAGTCCCCTGGCAGCAATGGGTCATCTCAATGATGGCTTTCCTTCAGTCTTTTCCACAGTGGGCTGCCTGTGTCCTTGGCTTTGTGTTTGTGGTAGCGCTATCCAACACGAGCAGAGCTGTGATGAAGGTCTTTACTGATGGCCCAAAACAGAACAGCAAAATTGGGAGCGAAAGACGCTGAGGCTGGCCCTCTACTTCAGTCACGAGTAGCCTCGCACACCTTCCACAGGTCAGCTTGCCTGGTTTTTAAAAGCCTCTGGTTTAGAAAAGAAGAGTTCAGTGATAAACATCCAAAAGCCATGTTCAAGGGCAGGACATGCTCTGTTATGTCAAGCTGCAGTTCTCTCTGCCAAAGTTCAACCTGCCCTTGTGTATCAGGAAGACTGTTTTGTGGGTCTTTTTAATTTCTTCATAAAAGTACGGGCAGTCTCATATTCAGGAATCAACAGTCTTAAAACAAGGACCGATAAATCTGGGGTAACATGATTGAGCAGAGACACAGGCACATCCCTTTATATTTCTTTCATGAAGTAGGCATGGTAAGCCTTCCAAAATCTGTATCTGATGGAGAGGGGGATGGCAAAAACAAACTTTGCAGCGGCAGACTGTTCCAGATAGACCTGTATCCTGTGCTGTGTAATATATCTTCTTCACAGCAAGTTATGGGCTTTCGAATATTTGACAACGATCTCTATCATGATGATTCTAATGGCCGAATTTTTCCATGCGTCCTTTCATCTAAACCCAATTAATATTCAGAAAATGAACTGCAGTTCTCCTTGACATTCTTATATTTTTTTCTCCTTAACATGCTATTTAAAACAGAAAGGAGGTACTTCTCTTAGCTTGGAAAATTTTCTGCTAAGCAGCCTCTGTGATGCCCCATGGGGAGTACAGCCCTTGGCAAACCCTGCGGAACTGGAGGGGCAGGAGGGGAGCGCCAGGAAGTGGGGACTGTGCTCGCATGGTGGCTCGGCTGCAGTGCTGGCCCTAATCCTCCTGGTCTTCCTCTGTGCAGCTCTTTGCATGGTGACTTTACAGCTCCTCCCATCCATAGGGGGAGACTCTCCTGCACCCCTTGCATGCAGAAGGCCTATGACTCCCTTTCACAGCTAGAATGCAGGGGCAGTGATGCTGTACCATTTCCAAGTCTGGAACTCAAGAGATTTCGCGCTCCTCTGCTGACCCCCCTGAGAACCTCACCACTGTGTGTGAACAAGCCTGAGCTCGCCTGCTGCAGAATGGCAGACCACGTGGAGGACAGCCCAGTGAGCCCAGCCAAGACCATTCTAGATCAACCGAGGGCTGGTCTGGCCCTGAACCCAGGAGAACATTCAGGCGAGATCAGCAGATTTGCCTCAGCAATCTGCAGCTAACCATGGACTCATGAAGACAGTCCAGTAAACCCAGCTGGTCCCCGGTTTTGTGAGAAAAAAAAAACGCTGCCCTGGCTGGTGTGGCCCAGTGGATGGAGTGCCGGCCTATGAACCAAAGGGTCGCTAGTTTGATTCCCAGTCAGAGCACATGCCTCGGTTGTGGGCTGGGTCCCAGTGCGGGGCATGGGAGGGGCAGCATTGATGTTTCTCTCCCTCTCTTTCTTCCTCCCTTCCCTCTAAAAATAAATAAATAAAATCTTAAAAAAATGCTTATTGTTTCAAACCACTGAACTTTGGGGTGTCTTGTTATATAGCAATAGCTAACTGACAGGATCTGTTTAAGGAGTGGGTTTACGCAACAGCAACGTATGCCCACATGTGGGCAGCGCACTGGGTAGAATCCCAAGGGTCTGTATTTCAGTCCATCCTTTACTACTATGGAAACTCAGGACAGGCTCCTAATGTCCCCAAACCTCAGTGTCCTTATCTGAAATATGTTGACATTATTTTCTTCCATCATGCACAAGATTCTTATAAACATTTAGAGAAATAAATAATTGCAACATAGTGTAATAGTACTAAGACAGTGGAAGTTCTATACCAAATTGTTTTATAGCTCCTAAAGACACTGAGTCTAATAAAGCATGGTTTTCCCCCCAATAAATACAGCACAAAGCCCAGGTCCCATAGCTAGACTGTGAGTTCGGTCCCTGGCCAGAGCGTGCACCCAAGGCAAACTGACTCATGTTTCTCTCTTACATCGATGTTTCTCTCTCCCCCCCACCCTCCTCTCTTTTTAAAATCAATAAACATATCCTCGAGTGAGGATTAAAATAAACAAATAAAACACATATAATTCATAATATAAACTGTAAGTTTTTAATATACATTAAATGCTTTGAAGTGTGAAATTCTAAAACAGCAATAGAGAAAAGGAAAGTGGGAAGAAATGAAGTAAAGAAGGGATAAAGGAAACAAAGAAATGAAGAGAAGGGAGAAAGAAAGTAATGGGAGGAGGGAAAAAATGAAGGAGAGAAGAAAGAATTTTTATCTAAGGCAAGGCAAGGCCAGTGCTCTCGTCTGGTGCCATGTAACTAGAGATTAAGATGAAAACTGGACAGTTTTCAAACTTTCACTGGGTTCATCTCTTATGGCAGGACATTGCATGTGAACTTGGCTTTACAGATGTGATCATGTTCACCTCCCTATGATCCGACTTTTTTAGGTATTGTTTGACACACTTGATGAATCTCTGCCTGAGCCATTCATTTATCAGTGAGGGAGCTGAGAGACAGACACATTTTCTGCAAGTTTGCCCAGCGTTTGCCTAACACCCTATTTAGGATATGAACGTAGAGCAGCTTCTGCATATTGTCAAATCAATTTTAGAAATCCAAATCATCAAATGCAGAAATGGTCTGCATGGGAATGTGTGGGTGTTTAATATTACATACTTAGTTTAAGTGAAATATTCTTACTTTAAGGCATTTAAATGGGTTATGTCAGCCTGTATACCCCTCAGTGATTCTCACTGGGGTCCTTGAAACACTAACACTCCTCAGGCTTTCAGAATCACCAAGTAAGTACATTGTTCAGTATAGCTTTTGTTCGAAATGCATTCGATTAATTTTAATTTTTAGAGAATTGGCAATCCATGCATGAGATATATACTAGCCTGCTCTTGCATATGGCTAGTCAATTAACCATAACCTACTTTCCTAATACTTATAGATAAATTTAAATTTACTGTTTTTGAAGGCTGGCTTAACTCTCAAGGTTATTTCTTACAATGGGTGAGAGGATAATCACTAAAGTCTCTCTTAACAGCAAGGGTTTCTTTTTTAAAAAATCATCCATGTTTCTATTCATTCATCTATTCATATATCTTTCCATTCATTTATTTATTTATCCCATTCATCTGTTCAGCTATTCATTCATCTGTCCAACTGTCCATTCTTTCATTTATCCATTTGTCCATCCATTCAGCTCTCTGTCCCTTTGTCCAACTACATCTGCCCATTCATCCATCCATCTCATTTTTTCTTCCACTGATTGGTCTACTCACCTATCTATCCATTCGTCCATCTGTCTATTCTCATATCAAGTTTTTCTGTCCATCCATGCCCCAGTCCATTCATTTATTTATTTCCCTACCTGTTCAAATAGTTATTGAGTACTTACACTGTACTGGAGACTGTGATGAATGCTAAAGAGCCAAGAATGGGAGCTTATTGTTCAAAAGACTCACATTCCAGGAAAAGATACACTCACCTAAACCAAAACTACCATGTAGTGAATGTGATGCCAGAAATATTCATTCTGGTATCGTTCTGATATTAAGGAGATATTTGTTCTCTCATTTAAGCAATAGGAATACAAAAATCTAAAGAGTAGGTTATGAGATAGTATTCAGACCCAAGGATGAGGGAGCTGATAGTTCAATCTGTGGGAGTCGTAAAAACCATCTCAGTAGAGAGGAATCTTGAGCTGAATGCCCTCCAGGAGTGTGCCTGGTCTCATTCATTCAGGTACCCTTAGTGCATAGTACAGTGTCTTTTCCATAAGGGATGCTCAACAAATATCTCTAAAATGGACGGGGCTTGGAGGTCTGGAAAACATATTGGATGGAGAGGACAAATGTGCAAAGGCTTAAAGGTTGGAAACAAAATAGCTCCATGAGGGAAGTTAGCTGTTCAATGACCTTTAAGGGATCTCTCACTGGGGAGGTAGAAAGAGATGGAAAGAACATTCTGGATGTGGGGGACACGAGGAGGTGCTTTCAGGAATGACTGCACCACCTTTGTAGGGCAGTAAGGTGGCTGGTATGACTAGGGAAAAAAGCGAAGACTAAGGATGGTGGGGAGAAATGATTAGATTGGTATATGAGGAGAGAGGGAGGAAAAGATATTAGGGAGGCACTGCAGTGAAAAATCTGCTGGACTTGATAGTGAATGTGGGGAATGAAAAAGACTCAGGAGGGACAATAAGATTTTAACACTGGTACTGGGGCAGGTGGTATCACGACAGAGAAGAAAATTGAGGAAGCTGGTGGGAAACAGGGAATCCTGTCTGGGGCAAAAAAATGAGCTTGGCTCAAGGGGAGGAGAGTCAGAAATCTGAGCAGTGATTTCAGACGTTGTTAGGCAGAGGGCATTGGGAATCTGGTGAGAACTTAGGTCTGGTGTTAGATTAGTTAAGAGTCACAACCTTAGAGATGACTGTTGACATCACAAGAGGGAGTGAACAATCTATGGAAAGAGAGAGGAAAGAAGGAAAAAGAGGATCAGAAAATGATCCTTGAGCCCTAGCTGGTGTGGCTCAGTGGATTGAACACCGGACTGTGAATTAAGGGGTTGCCAGTTCGATTCCCGGTCAGGGCACATGCCTGGGTTGCGGGCCAGGTCCCCAGCTGGAGGGCATGAGAGAGGCAACTGATGGATGCATCTTCATACGTCGGTATTTCTCTCCTCTTTACAAAAAAAAGAAAAAGAAAAGAAAAGAAAAGAAAGCGATCCTTGGGAGTTGCCAGTAGTTGGTGGAAAAGGGAAGAGAATACAGTGATGGAAGCAGATGAATGGTGAGCAGGAATGCCGGTATAATAAAACTCACAGAAACCAATGGAAATAGAAAGAATTTGAAAAAGCAGGAGGAGCCTGGGCAAGAATCCCATGTAGCTGATGGTCAGAAGGAATGAAGAAGGAGCAAAGTTCATTGGTTTTGGCCAAAGAGAAAGTGGTGTCTGTATGAGAACACTAATAGTAAAGCCAGGCTGGCGGAGGGGCAGGGGCATGGAGGTTAAGAGGAGGCCAGAGAAAGCCCTTCAAAAGTCAACCTAGGAAACCAACTTGAGACCAGGCCCTTGGAAATGTGTTTTTCTGTAATCAAACCTGTAAGAGAGGTCAGTGAAACCACCCATGTTTACAAACACAAAAAGGCTGTCTGAATTTCCCAGGGAATCTGACATTGTTCCTTTGAGCAGGCTCACTGGAAGGTCAATGCAGAGCAGTGAGATCTGGGAAGACGCACTCACTCAGGAACTGTCTGTGCAGGCGGAGGCTTTGGCTCACCAAAGGCTACGAGACGGGAGGGTTTTCCCGGCGGAAGACTGAGAGAGACTGATGGCATGCACGAAGACAACAGGGCAGCCCTGAACCTCTGCAAAGAACAGGACCCGGGCTCACAGTTCAGAGTTGAGGCCGGACCACAGCTCATGTGACCTTGTTAACCTGGCCAAGGAGACGGGGGTTCCAGTTCATCTGGGGAAGGAGCGACAGTGATATTGTCAGAGTTGCATTTTAGAAAGGTCACTATGTTCATGGTGAAGAAATGGTTGGCGGCAGGAGGCGGGGAGCGGAGGGATCACTGAGGTGCTTGCTGGGAGTCCCAAGTAAGGAAAGAGGGATGTCTGAGCTAGGGTGGGATTGTGAGCAAGGGACAGGGGTGCCAGGCAGTGGGGAGGGTCAAGGGTGACAAGCTGTTTTCTGGCTCTCGCACAATGGTGAGGGCACAGAGGAAGAGGAGCAGGTTGTATGGAACTCCAGGTGCCCACGTGCCATGCAAGTGGCAGTGTCCAGGCTGTATGGTATGTGGTTGGCTATGTGGGGCTTGGGCTCAGGAGAAGTGACTGACTCGGGAGAGAGTCTTGGAGAAGATCTGCTTATGATGGGAACGGCGGCCATGCAAAGTGATGGCAAACCCGTAGTCCCACTGGTTGTTGTTTCTCCCAGCTCTTGTCTTCTAGATTTTGACTTAATGAGAAGCAGACTCGGCAGGGTAGAACTCAACATTTTATTCATTCTACCAGTAATTACTGAGCTTTAGTTATGAGCTCTGTGTGTTAGGCACTGATGTAGCCACTGGGATGCAGCAGGAAACCAAATTAAAAGTCCCTGCTTTTATGGAAATAGCACGGTGTGTGTGTGTTTGCTCACATGTGCAGTGTGGGTGAGTGTGCAACACCACGTGGAAGCAAAGCATACAGAAGGGAACCTTTTTTCAAGTGCAGTCTACAAACCACCAAATAAGAAATGCATTATTCAAATTCACAGGATAAATCCATGTCATTATTAGCCCACCCTGGATATCAGAAATCATCTATGAGAAAATACTAACTACTTTTTGCCCTTGGCTTTGAAGTGCAAAGACCAGAGAAACTGACCCATTACAGAAATTCAAACTTCAAATTCTGTACTTATGGATCAGAGGAAAGAATATTGTTAAAATGTCCATACTACCCAAAGATATTACAGATTAAATGCAATCCCCATCAAAATTCCAATCACATTTTCACATAAATGTAACAAATAATCCTCAAATTTGTATGAAACCACAAGACTCCAAATGGCCAAAGCAACCTTGAGAGAGAAGAACAAAGCTGACAGCATCACACTCCCTGATTTCAAACTACGGTACAAACTGTAGTAATCAGAACAGCATGGTACTGATGTAAAAACAGACACAGATCAGTGGAATAGAACAGGGAGCCCAGAAATAAACCCGCACATATATGGTCAATTAATTTACAACGAAAGAGCCAAGAAGACACGCGGGGAAAGGACACTCTCTTCAGTAAATGTTGTTAAAAAAACAAAAAACAAAAACAACTGGACAGCCACATACAAAAGAAGGAAGCTGGACCACTACCTTACACATATACAAAAATCAACTCAAAATGGACTGAAGACTTGAATTTAAGACCTGAAACCATAAAACTATCAGAAGTAAACATTTTCTCCCTCAGCCACACGTACGGTGTGGTGGTAACGCAAACATGGCCGTCGCCACCATGGCAGACCCCACCCCTTCAGGGGAGGGAGGGCTTCTTCTCAGTGCTGTGCTACGTGTTCACCATGTATTGTCTCACTTAATTCTCAGGACAACCCTAAGTGCAACATGGTACTCTTACTCCCTAATCTGCACA
Organism: Micronycteris hirsuta; assembly: GCA_004026765.1. Taxonomy (NCBI): domain Eukaryota; kingdom Metazoa; phylum Chordata; class Mammalia; order Chiroptera; family Phyllostomidae; genus Micronycteris; species Micronycteris hirsuta. The sequence continues at coordinate 278,325 of PVJI01000289.1, read as the reverse complement.
TGAGAAAACCGAGGCTGAGGGACCTTCAACTCACATAGCCAGTCCCTGAAAAGGCCAGAATTCAAACCCAGTTCTAACTGCAAACGATATACTGTTCATAAAATAACTTTTACAGTGGTTTGCTTTTTAAAAAGATTAGTGTTTATAACAAGGATATAAGGAGGGCTGTAACTAAAGAATTTTTCTACTTGGCCTTGGCTACCCTGAATGCCACTGAGAGGTTACTCTTGGGCCACACGTGTGACTAAAAGAAAATGTTAAAAACGAAACAGCAGAAATAAGCCACAGCCTCCAAGTCAGTCTCAGCATGTGAAGTGTTGGCCAGAATTGTAGCCAACTTCGCTTTCCCCCGAGTGAACTTATCAGTTTCTCAATATAAATAGATCATCCCAAATTGCCCTCATCGGTGAAGGATTGCTAAAATCCTATTTAGTTCACAAAAAATACTCTTTCTGGCCTACAGAACTTTAATTCTCAGGTATTTATTTCTCCAGAGAGTCATTTGGGAAAGAAATAAAGCCATCTTCACCATTCTCTGCATAGCTCACAGCCACATACTTGGATGTCTGACATGAGCAGAGAAGTGAGCTTCTAGTCCCGGGAATGCTTCGGCTAAGGAGTCAAAAAAACACAAGAAGTTCAAGAAATAACACATGGTGTTCCTGCCAGACCTGCACCATTCACTTCCCTCTGCCCTTCCTTTTCCCTTCCCCTGACACCCACACCCAGAACGTGCTTTTCTCTCCTTTTCATCAGAAAGACATCTGCTAATGCCTTCTCAGCCTCGGGAATTCAGCAGGGAGGAAGGCAATGCCTAGAACTTAACGTGGTGGAGAATTCCAGCCCCCCTATGGCCTCCTATTCATTACTAATCCTACTTTGGGGGAGTGTAAGATCAGATAGCGTTTGAGATCCAGTAGGAAGGCAGCTCACACCCAAGCAACAACAGGAGGTCCTACAATGAAGTCCTGAGCTGCGTGCAATCAATTCTAAATGTGATCATTAATTTACAAATATTTCCTGAGCACCCATTATGTTCCAGGCACTGTTCCAGGTGCTGGGGATATAACTGAATAAAGCAATGTTCTGGCTTCAAGGAGTTTCTTCTCTTCATGCGGAAGGCAGACAACAAACAAATATGTACACAATATGATGTCAGACAATGGTGAGTGTTAAGAAGAAAACTCATGCAGGGAAGAGAGAGGTGGACGGGGAGGTTGTGTTGTGGAGTGTGGGCAGAGAAGGCCTCTGTGGCATTCGAGGAGAGTGATGGGCGGGGAGGAACAAGTACTGCGGATATCTGGGGACAGAAAGTGTCCCACAGATTGGGGCCAAAGAGCTCCTTGTCAATTAAACATAAGCTAGAGTAGCAGTGTGTTACTTCACTCATTAAATAATTTTCTTGAGATATGTATAAAGAACTGCACTATCAAGCACATGTACCCAGAAGGCTTGGATCTGCAGCTCCAGCCCATACCTTTCTCCTAAGCATCAGAGGTGTGTATCCAACTGCCCACTAGACACCTCTCAGCCCCTCACCTCAATCCTCTCCTAAAGGGGCTTTAGTCATCCTTACAGGACTCCCCCTCCTTGGTGCTGTCATCTCGGCATCTGGAACCACAGCCCATCCAGGGCCCAGGGCGTGTGAGAGCGGCAGACCTACCCTCTCTCTTCCTTGTCCTACGTCCCACCAGGTCCACTTAGTCTACTGACTGCTGCTCAAGTCCACTCTTTCTTTGATGCTTTGCAGATGAGACACAGCTCACCTGAAAAGGGAGCAAAGTGCCACATAATACAATAAAAAGTAAAAGCAGTGCTGTTAGAGCTAAAACAGGCTGTCTGGTTGCACAGATACCCTCATGCATTCTCTTTTGCTGGGCACCAAAACCAAAAATTCTTGTGAATCTCTCACGCTAAGTACTACCCCTGCTAAAACCCCGTCCCTGAACTTCTCAATGATAATTTTTCTTATTAATATTAGAAGCCATCACCTTCTCAACCCCTGAAGACACACAGATACACATGCACACACTCCCTTTCCTTAAGGCTCCAGGAAATGGGAGGATGATGAGCCAGCCTCAAGAACTGTCATTTTCAACAGTGTAGGAGGCTTTTACTGCCAAGTACCTTGGGTGCAAAGGGGTCCTCTCTCTCAGCCTACACTTATTCAAGCAGCAAGTATTCCCACTCTAACAACTTACTTGAGTACTGTGAGATAGTACTCTCTCCTTATGCTTGCGACATTCCCGAATATCAAGAAATGACTTGGAACATGTATCCTGAATGAAGACCTACTGCATTTCACAGTTGGAAGGGACCTTAGTGATCATTCAGAAGCAGTCTGTGGGGAGTCCTGGATATGGCACAGATCACACGAGCTGGATGAGAGAGAACTGGGTTTAAAACTCTACGTGATGGCTCAGGAGCTGAGTAACTTTGGGCAGCTGACCTGGCCTCTTTCCGTGTTGGTTGCCATGACCCTGAAGGAAGGGTAATAATCTAGGAGAGGTGTTAAAAAGATCCAGCATTCAGTAAATGATAGCAAACTTTCCTCTGTTGCTCATAACCCCTCAAGCAGTTTAGAGCAATTATCTTCTCCCTACATCGATTATCTCCACCCTGTGAATTTCCAGTGTGTTCAGTTCTATCTCAGAGCAGACAGCTTGCAGATTTCACACCATCTCGGTCCACCTGCTTTGGATCATGTTCGGTTCTAGACAACTTCCCCTTTAAAATGAGGTCCCGGGAACAAGAAACAATAATGTTCCCAAATGTGCTCTGACCGGCCACAAATACAGAGCATTACGGTGGTTTTTCACGACCTGATTAACAAGGATCTTACCAGGGAAGACACATCGCTACCCCGAGAAGACTCAGAGCAGGCCTGCGGCGATCAGACCCTTAGCTCCCGTCTTCCCCGACTGCCCTTCCACTCCCGACTTGGCTGACTCTGAATCAGGACTCGATATTCATCTCTGTTCAGTGGCGTCCTGCTTGTACTGGCCCATCATTTGCTTTTGTTGAGACCTTCTGGAAGCTTTGGATCTTCTGAACTTCCCATTCTGCCAGATTCCTATCCAGGGCCAATTTTAGGAGAGGCCTTTTCAGTCTCTCAGTGTCCTAAGGCTGGAAAGCTCCTCTTTTCGTTCCGCATGTTGCCCCTTGGTGACCCCACCAAAATGCACAGCATCAAAGGGACAGCTCCTGACGTGCCACTGCTTGTTGGGGGACCAGGTTTTGACATCATTTCATACATGCCAGATCACCCCGCTCAGCTGCAAGCCATAACAGAGAGATTCATAATTACTAACCCAGATTTCAACATGACAGGAATTGGTTAGAAGCCACAAATATAAAAAGCACAAGTTACTTCCCAAGGTGAGTCAGTTCTCTTAAAAAAAACAAACAAACAAAAAAAAACACAACAAAGTAAGCATAATCAGGTTAGTATTAAGCTCTAAATATAGTCAAACCTCCTCAAAATTAGATATCCCGTGGTTTACCCTGAAACATCCGCAATGTCAGCTGCTGCTACAATAGGTATTGGAAAAATATTTAGAACTAAAATATGGTATTTCTCCAGGGGATGTATATCAAAAATGGGGAGAAAGCAGCAATTACTAGAGAAACTCAATAAATAACCTGGCAACCTATCACTTTTCTCCAGGTGCACCAATAACATATATTAAAGGATTCAAATCGTGCTGTTTCCTCCCAAGAATTTTTTTTTTTTTTTTGGTTAAGTCTGGCAAAGTTCCACTTAGATCACCAGCAGGAAAAAAATACCCTCTATAATGCATTCAAGGGCTTAGAATGTACCTCACATTTCAAGGAATGGGCTTATCTAGGGCTTTCCCTTGGCAGTGCCTTAAAATCAAGGGGATCCAAATGTCGGTCCGCCTGTATTATTCATTATATAATTGCTGTGTTTTATTAGAAATATGATCTATTATAACCTTGAATAGAGTACATTAAATGACATTGAAAATTAGATTATTCTGATTATTAGAGAAGTGAGAAATGTGCTAAACATCTGTAAGACTGATAATCAATCAGGGTATCCATTTGAGTGTAATAAAAATCAATCTGGAGCCGGTGGGTTTAAATCTAATTTTTTAAGCATGACATTTTCCTCAGAGTTTCTTTCTAAAATGTCACCATCTTCTACAACGGTGATTGATTCTGTCTCTAGGGAGAAGCACTCAATCCAATTACTTTATCCACTGCACACAAGCCATAGTCCACTTGAAAAAAAGAAAGTCGAATGAATCACAGCAATAACAATATATTTTATGAGGGGGGGGGACAGATTTACATCATTCAAGCTAGGAAATCACTCATCTTCCTCCCCCTACCCAAATCAAACAGATAAAATATGCTACTTAGATCATAATGTGGCTCCTGACTTTCTTGCAACAGAAATAAGGAGTTTTCATATTGGCTTTTCAGATTACATGAGAAAAAAAGCAGAAAAGATGTTGGCTTATGTAAAAACATTATTCCCCTCACATCTTTATAGAGAAAGAAAAAAATAGTACACCGATTGTTAATTTATCCTTCCCACAATCCATCTACCTCCTAACTTCCCTCCTTCTCTTCCTTTCTTCCACCAATCCCTCCCTTCATTCATCAATAAACTATTATTGAACTCCAACTGAGGTCAAGAGACTGGCCAATTTAGGGCTCTTTTTTCTCTTGAGTATATTCAAATGTGCACAAATCATAAGGATGGCTAATGAAATTACACCCAAGGAAAGCTTACTGAACTCATCCTATATGCAGAAGGCTCACTAGGTTGGCAGTAACAGGAATGACTGTCCACTAACTCAGCTCGGTCCCTCCAACTGGCACAGGTGAATATTTCCTTTATGGAATTTTGCTATTTTCCTGGCAATGGTAGAGGAAAGGGGAAGATGATATTTATTGAACAGTTCCCATGACCAAGAACTTGACATTCACTACTTGTTACATCCTCAATGGTAGGAGGGCATCTCTGTGCCCTTGGCCTTGGGCTTTTATGTACTGGTGCTTTAGCAGAGTGGTGCTCTTAACCTTCTTCCCCACCTCACTTTCTCATTTCCCCAGGGAGGAGGGGGGACTTGTCTTGGTGAGTGGGAGAGAAAGCACTTAGTGTTCTGGGTTCAAGCCTTCCGGGCCTTCTCTACATCGGCCTGCCTGCAGGAAAGGGCACACAGGCCTGCTCTCCATGGTGTGGAAGCTCGTGGAAGCTCCAGGAAGCAGGCTCTGTGGGAGGAGGAGGCTTCCAGGTAGCCACACAGCTTGTTACAGGGCAGGTAAGCTTCTATGATTTTAGGGTGAATGTTAAGAAGGCCCTTGGGGCCGCACATGTAAGCTGCATCTTCCAATAGGCTCATAGCCATATAAATTAGCTTGTACCTATGGGAAGGAATGTTATGCTTGCCATTAGAAATAATCTTTTGAAGACTATGTAATGACATGGGAAAATATCCACAATGTTAAACTTAACTAAACAAGGAGGTGAGAAACACTAGCACACACATTCGAATATGCGTGGGGAAAAAAGAGCAGAATAAAATAAATCAAGATATTAATAGGCCTTATATCTGGAACAAGAGAGTAATTGTGATTTATACGGGGTCCAGCACAAATAACACTCCTTTTTTTTATTACAAAATCTTTTATTACAAAATCCTAAGCATGTAGTTCTGTAACATAACAATATCACACTCAAGCACACCATATGCCATCTTAGGTGAAATGTTCAAATTAAAACTATAAATTATTACACCCATATTATCACCCTACCAGCACACTCAGGCAGGCCTTACTTCTGCCAGACCCTGTATTTTCTCTTTAAAAATTTCAGTACTTTTCAAACTGCCTTCAGTAAGCCTGTGTTACTTCAATTATTAAAAAAAAAAAGCAGGTTTTCATTTTTTTCCTTTCAAAAGCAAGCTTTTCTGTAGCACTGATAAGGTGCTCAGACTATAAGGTGACTTTCAGAAACTAGCTGCGGACATTTTGGTCTCCTTCTGGCTCATACAGCTACTTCTCAATGGGGTCTGCACTCATGATGAAAAGGGGGGCCTGTGATTACAGAAACAGCCACCAAGCCACCACCACTGCCACCGCTGCAGCCACTGCACCACTTGCACCTGGTCAGTGCACCCGCGTCTCCCCTGGGTAACTCCCACAGCCTCCCAACAGTCTCTCTGCCTCTGTGCTTGCCCCGCCTACAGTCTGCTCTTGACAGAACAGCCAGCTGGATTCTATTAAAACCCCAGTCATGTCACCCTTCTGCCCCGACTCCCTTGTCCCCATCCAACCTGGAGAAAGACTCAAGTCTGCACCAAGCCCCTGTGGCCTCTCTGATTCCATCTCCTGTCTTATCCCCATTTATTTATTCACTTCTTCACACACTGGCAACCTTGATGGTCTTCAAACACACTGGGGAATGCTCCCAACCCCAGGCATTGCTTTGGCTGTACCCTCTGCCCAGAGCCCCCTCTGCCCAGATGTCCCCATGGCTCTTTCCCTCACTTCTCTCATGTCTTTATTCAGATGTCATCTTCTCGTGAGGCTTTCCTTGACTACTTCATCAGAAATTGCGCCTCCTACCTCCAATAATCCTATGCCCTTTTCCAGATTTGTCTCCCTATTTGTCTTTTTTATTCTCTTCTCTCCCACTAGAAGGTAAGAGGGCAGGGATTTTAGGACTTTCTCACTTGCTATCACCAGCACCCAGAACAGTGCCCTCTGTATTGTGGGCCCTTGATTAATCTTTGCTGTTGATGAAGGCTCTGGAAGGGGCGGCTGGGTGCTAGGCAGGGATGCAAGGCAGGGCTCTGCATCTGTGGCCTCGCAGCTACCCGTGCAGGAGCTGTGGCCGACCGGCAGGTGGCAGAGCGACATTCTGTCTGATCCTGAAAGCCCTGATGCCGCAGCTGCCCATCTACTCAGAAAGATGCCAACTGTGTGCACAGGAGTATGTATGGGGGGAACGGTCCATGCTAAGTTACGTCAAACCATCTTAACCCTGGTTCTTGTTGGCTTCTGCTTTGGGAGAGAAGGGCACGAAAGCAAGCCACAGCAGGCTGAGAGGCCTGCCCCAGGCAGACTCCTGAGCCACTCAGGGCACCTTTATTAGGCGCCAGGTTATAAAGCAGACAAAAGTAAGCTTCCTCAAGCATTTTAGAACCCATCACTACCATCTTACTTAAAGAGGAGAGTGCAAAGGGATGTCAGCTGGAAAATGGAGAGAATAGAACAAAATTCCCAAAGCTCCTATATCCTATTTCTTGAAACCAACAGCTCAGGTGAACTTAATGCAACTATGACAACCACAGAGTCTGCCATAGGCTTTTGCTGGGATAAAAATCTAAATATTCCAGAGTGAGTTAAGCCAAAAAGAAAGGCAGTGGGCAATGGTTGCGGGAGGCAGCGACCTCATGGAGGTACTGCCTGAAACGTGAGTTTACTGGAGCAGCACTTGGGAATGATTGTGCCCAACAAGTCAGCAACTAACTTCCCATTTTCTTTTTTTTAATATATTTTTATTTATTTATTTATTTTAGAGAGTGGGGAAGGGAGAGAGAAAGGGAGGGAGAGAAACATCAATATGCGATTGCCTCCCATGTGGCCGCCACTGGCCTGCAACCCAGGCAAGTGCCCTGACTGGGAATCAAAGTAGCAACACTTTGGTTCCCAGCCCGCGCTCAATCCACTGAGCTACACCAGCCCATTTTCTTATTTTGAAAATAGCAACAGAGGCTCACGGCCGACAGTTTGAGAGAACAACATTTGTAAAGGAGAGAATATAAATCATCAATAATCCATGTGCTGGAAGTAAGCCCTGTTAATGTTTTATTTTTTCTGTTCTTTTTTACATGCTTATATATTTTTCCATTATTTATACATTATAGAATAGCCAAATTTCCAATCTTCTTTTTCATATAAACTTAACATTGTGGATATTTTTCCATGTCATGAAAAAAATGGCTTTCGGTGGCACAATATTCCTTTCTACGGGTGAATGAATTTATTAGCCATTCTTTTCTTGTTAGCCCTTCATGGCAATACCCACAGTTTTGCTAATATATATAATACTGCAATGAACATCTTTGTATACTAGCATTGCATACATTGTTGTTATTTTGTTAAAATAGCTTTCAGGAAGGGGATTATAAAGGCTTTGGAAATACCCGGCCAAATCACAGGCAGTGTCTCGTGTCAAGCACTGTTCCGTCTGCTACAGGCTTGGGTCTCGCTGTTCTCCGCAGATCACTGGCTACATTCTCTGGATGGAGGTTACTTTTGCATTTCCAATCTTACTTATCTGTGCGGGGGGGGTGGGGTGGGGGCAGACAAGTTCCACACCTGTCAGAACAGCCCATCAGCTAACCCGTGTTAGCTGGGCTATTACACAATCTTTCTAGTCAGTGCACCGTTCCAAGGAACATTGCTATCGTCCATCTCACTTAGGTCAGTGCTGCTGGCTTAATAGTTCCCCATTGGGCCACAGATGGCCAGTGGTCGGATATAGCAACGTAATCTGATTACGGGACAGCTGTGACCCCTTTGGCCAACCTCGGCTTTACGTTGCAAAGAGCGACTGCCCAGAGGGAGTGGATTTGCCAGGCTGCCTCTCCATATAGAGCTATTGAGACGCTCACGGAGGACCCATCCGAAAGCAGAGGGTTTTCATCAGTTTCTCAGCCTGAGCAGACACAGTGACCTTTGTCCTTTTTGAAAGATGTGTGTTAAGAGAAAGGAGAAGCTGGGGGGGGGGGCATGGAACAAGATTTCTTTCTGGCAACTCATAGTTAAGAAAATATTAACAGCTGATTCCTACTCATAGCGAGTTTCATCTGCTAAGAGCTAATTCATGTGCATGTTCAGACCCCAAAACACTGTGGGCACATTATGAGGTCACAAACCATGTACCTGCGTGTATGTACATCAGGGTTTCTCCACTGGGCATGACAGGCACTTTGGGCTGGATAATTCTTTGTCACGGGGCCTGTCCTTGCATCCAGTGTACGACCAGATGTTTAGCACCATTCCTGGCCTCTCCCTACCCGAGGCCACCTCCGCTGTAATAAAAATGTCTCCGGATCTTGACAATGTGTCTAGGGGACAAAATCACTTCTAGCTGGGATCCAGTGGTGGATGTACACATTACCATCTTGAATTAACGAGTAAGAGCACAGCGTAGGAATGAGACCTATCGCAGCACGGACTGTGGGAGCAAACACTTAGCTTGTCCAGCTTCTGAGACTCAGCTGCAAGCAGGGGCAATAATACATAACTCACAGAGGTGTAAGGATTATGTAGGAAAAGAGATAGTGAGCAGTTGGTAGCGCACCCTTAGGAAGCACTGCGGACATGGCAGGCGCAGCTATTACCATGTGGCTTATTTGTAGACACACTCAGGGAAATGCCCGTTGGCCATGGGCACAGGTGAGGCAAAGGGATGATGACTTTTTCAGAGGTGTCTGCACACACAACTGCAAAGTTTCATTACCAGTTTTGTCATTTGACCAAATCTGACCACTCTTGAGCCATTCTTAGATGAATCAAGACCCAATTGAACTGAACAGTGTTTCTTAATCCTACAGTAGTAGAAATAGAAAACTCTTGATTGCACTCTGGAGTGATTCAAGGCAGGTTGGGACAGGGGCGGTTCTCGGTATCTCTTTCTCCTCCTTACCATCACCCTCATTTCCTCTCGGGGAAAATGCCTCTGCCCCACAGGGTGCAATTCTGATAGGATGGAACATCCAGGTACCTGTCCCATTCACTTAGGACAGAAGATGAGGAGGCGCCATCGTTCCACCCTCTCCTCTGTCCAGTCAAGGCTACAGGTTCCAGTCTCTGCCAATGGGTCACTCCCTCCTGGGTACTAAGAATTTGAAAGATGAAAAGTGATCAAGATTCAGTCTTCCTAATGGCAGCACCCTGGCCATACTGTCCACAAGAGGCCTCCTTCCCAACCTCCCTGAGCCACTGGATTCCAGATCTTTCGAAAACTTGGGTCTGCAGCCTCTTCTACCAGGGGTGTCTAACCCACTGCTCGCGGGCCGCATGGGGCCCAGGATGGCTATAAATGCAGCCCAACACAAAATCATAAATGTGCTTAAAACCTTTATTTTTTTTTTGCTCATCAGTTTTTGTTGGTGTTTGTGTATTTAATATGTGGCCCAAGACAACTTTTCTTCCAGTGAGGCCCAGAGACACCAAAAGCTTGGACACCCCTGCCTGGGAGCACCCCAGTAGATTTCCTCTTTGCTTAAGGTGGCCAAGTTGGTTTCTGTTTTTCATGACCAACAACCCTGACTAATACATATCCACAGAAAATTCTGGTGGGAAAAGGAACCCTACAGAAATAGTTAAGGTGAAAGATATGTGGAGATACTTTCTGCAGAAACAGGACCCACTTTCAGGTGTTTAAATGCAAAAAGAACACAGGAGAAAAATCTTATGATAAAGAAAACCCTTATTATTGCTGCTATTACCATTCTCCAACTCCACACCCGGGGGCATCAGTAGGCTTTCCATCGATGGATGATGATGCGTGCTGTTTCTTTAAAGATTAAGCTTCCAACCAGAGGAAGCATTATATCTTTTTTTCTGGGCGCAGCAACAGAATTATAATGATGTCAACTGCATCTTTCTGTCCAGTCTGTCCTCCTGTTAGCTCTCCGACTTTGTCTCCGCCTACCCTCCTTGTGACTCACTCTGGTCCAGCGACAGCGGCCTCCTTGCTGGTCGCTGAATGTACCAGGGCCTGTGGACTTGCAGTTTCTCGTGCCTAGAAAGCTCTTCCCTGAGCGACCTGCATGGCTCACTGCCCCACCTCCAGGTCCTTCCTCAAATAGTACCTTCCCGCCAAGGTCTCTCCTCACTGCCCACGCTGAAACAACAGACACGCCCCAGCAGTACCTGCATGGTGCTCGTTTTTCCTCTTGCCTCTTTTATTTTTCCTGTGAGCACCTATTAACTTTGCAGATACTTTATATACCGACACATTATTGTCTGTCTCCTCCCACTAGAATGTGGTCTTTATGAAGGCAGGGATTTCTATCTGTATGCCTGAGGCCTAGAACACTGCCTGGCACTTAGTAGGCATGCAATGAATGAATGAATGTGTCTATCTGAGTCTAGATGAAAGTTTTCCTTTTATGCTACCTCGTGAAGAGGCAAAAGGTACCACCAGAAAAGCCCCATTTTGACTTCACAGCTGCACCTCTGGGTCCAGCCCACATCCAAAGCGAGTGTTTACGCGGGAACACTGGGGTTTCAGTCAGTGCCACCAACACTCTCTAGAGAAGTGCCTTCTGTTTCAATAACCCCGACGTGAAACACCTCGTTCTGGCATTTCACTCCTACGTAGCCCATGAACATTGCTTAATTATTAAAGATTACCCCTAAATAATCAAAGATCATATATTGCACATCTTTGGTCATTATAAATACCCCCAGTTTCTGTGGAAAATGCTTTTTCTCTTTAACAGAGACACAGGCAGAGGTCTCAAAAATGCAGTGAAAAGGAAACACTGGCAGCGAAGGCAGGCGGCCTCATGTCCCACTCACGCACTAACTCTTCGGAAGGTCTTGTAGACGTTGTTGTAAAAGCCTAGAAGTGAGATGGACAAATGTGGCCAGTGAGCCAAACTCCCCTTCTTTCACACCCACAGCAGATGTCACTAATCGGTTATAGCTTTTTTTCCCTGAACTGAACCAGAATACAGCCTCAGACTCCTTCTCAACACAGTGATCCAAGCAGATCCCAGCAAACACTACCAACTGATCAGGACTAGCATAGAAAATGAGACCTCTTTGCCAACCCTGACCTTAACAATGAAAGGCTTAAATTATACCTATCCTTCCTTCCCTCCTTCCTTCCTTCCCTCCGTCCTTCTTCAGATGACAATTTATCTGACAAACATGACCTAAGTAAGCTATGTAGAAACCGGAGGGAAAAAAATAGCCACCTTCTTGAAAATGAATGGCAGAGTCCTCATCTACTACCATGGCAGTGGTCACAGAGGGGTCCAGGAATCTGTGGAGAAAGGGGCCAGAGAACCATTTTATAAAGTCATTTGTTCCACCTCCTCTTCTTGGGACCCTCACTGATCTCAGCTGCTCTCCTGTGTGTGTTCTAGGAGCCTGGACCCACTGAGGAGGTGGGCAGAAGGAGATGTACAGAAGCACACTACGCCCTCATTCGTCATACACAGAGCCATGAAGCCAGCACAAGGGCTCAGGGGCGGGGCCAATGAAACCGAAGGCACTCCCTAAAGCTCAGGGTCTTGGCTGTGTAAGGGAAAACATTTGCAACTCCAGGCTAAACTCTTCTCTATGTGCTGTCACTGGGACGTACCTGCTCACCCGAGAGGCAAAAGAGCTAGATTCATTCATCCATTCACCACACAAATGTGCTGGGCACTGTTCTAGGCACTGGGAGACAGAAGTGGACAAACACAAAAATCTGGGCCCTTGTGTATGTTTACAGGTGAGGTAAGTGTCAGAATGGAAGCCAGGAGGAGAGAGGTCAGAGAGACAAGGGCAGAATGATGAGGAACGGCTGCCACGGGGGTAAGAGAAGACTTGGTCAAGAAGGGCCATCATGAGAACCAACGGCAGCCAAGAGGCTGGGGGAAGCGAGACCACTGCAGAGGCTCGATCAATGGATTCCTCAACGTCGGACAGAGGTCAGCAAACTGATCTTCGTAAGGCTCTTTCCCAAGTCTACTCATGACCTAATTCAGAGGTCACCAAACCTTGCGGCCCATGGGCGAAATTGAGCAGATCAAGCAGAGTTGAAGAAAGGCCTGGAGGTGGGGCAGTGAGCCATGGAGACAGCTAAGGAAGGAGCTTCCCAGGCACAGAAACTGCAAGTCTCTGGTGTGTCCAGGAAGGGCAAGAAGGCCGCTATAGCTGGACCAGAGAGTAAATATTCCAGGCTCCGTGGGCCACCCCATCTCAGCTCTGCGGTTGTATTGGGAAAGCAGCCACAGGCAATCGGGATAAACAAATGGGCATGGCTGCGTTCCCACACAACTTTATTTACAAAAACAGGTGATCTGCTCAATTTGGCCCATGGGCTGTAAGGTTTGGTGACCTCGGAATTAGGTCATTTGCAGACTTGGGGAAAAGCTTTTTTTCGTTCTAGCATGGTCAGGGTAAAGGTTAGATGCAGGAGTTATGAATGAGTGAGTCACATGACTCAGTCAGGCAGCCACTGAGGAGGGTTTTACCATGCATCGACCTCTAGCCAATTAGTGAGAAGGGGCGAGTTCTTTCCTTTCTCTTTAATCATTTCTATTATTACTTTTCTTAATTATAAGTGCCCTACATGCTCATTATAACATGTGAAACAATGTTAATGGTCTCCTTCCCACTCCTCTTCCATCCCTGGCCCCCCGAGGCAAACCACATAAACTGTGTGGTGTGGTCCTAGGACACAGTGACCATGCCATCAGAGGCTGGCATGCTGGGTATAATCAGATGCACCGTCTGCATGTTATGGAAACAGATGTCACAGAGGTTGCAGCAAAGAGACCTCCCTGATCAGCAGTTCTTAAACGGGAGGAGGAGGAGGGAGGTCGCTAAAGCCAATGGAGCACCCCCCTTGGGGGTGTGCTGATAACTTATATTCCAAAGTTCAGCAGTGAGCTGGGATCTCATTAACTGGCTTACCCTACCCTGAGGTGTGGACCAAAGAGCTGGTACCCACCCAGACACTGAGGCTCCAGATCACATTAACTGGGAAGATTAAAAGGACTAAACTGCTTTCCTTTTCCACTGGCCATGATTTCTTCTCAAAAGAAATTTTAGGATTAAGATTCTGAAGCAGATATTACAGAATTCTACTGGTTGAATGAATAGATGCCTGGCTGGATGGTGGGTGAAGGAAAGAATCAATCAATTAATCAATTAGCGGGTCAATAAATAGAATAACTTGCCAAATGAAGATGTTCATAGGAAAGAGAGAGCTTTTTTATCTTATTACAAGACAGCAACATGATGTGGCTGCAAAATAGGTAATGTGGCCTTAGGTTGCATTACATGAAATACAGTGTGTGGATTGAGAGAACACTAGGTTCATTTTTGAGGGACTCACTCATTTTAGGATGGACATAAATGAAAGAGAAGGTAGAGTATGGCTAGGATGGTGAGACTGAGGATGGGATATTGAAGCCATACCACACAAGGGACCATTAAAAAACTAAAGACATTTGGCTCGGGTTGAAGGAATGAGAGTCAGGAGGGGCACGTGCCTATGACCGAGTATTGGGACTTATTCTCAGTCTCTTGAGGAGGTAGATCCAGGGCCAACTGGTAGGAGAGAGAGGTGGGGATGGGTATGGCACCAGAAAGAACTTAAACTGTCTCCAAACAGAATGGCGTCGGCCGCGGTACGTTCCTGCCACGGTGCACGGGCAGCGCGCTGTACAAATCACCGCCAAGGGGCTGCGTGGATCTCCAGGGTCTCTTCCAAATCCCGAGCATCTACGCACTCATAATCTTTCAGCTGCTTTGGAAGCACAGGGAATTGTCCAGTCTCTTGGGGTCTTAGTGGTTTTATGAATTATGAGAACTCAAATGTTATCTGTTCACTGATCATTCGAAGTCAATTGTACACAGGTAAGAATATTTGCTGATGAGCTTGCTTTAGTGGTCTGCAATTAGCAGAGTAGAACTAGATTGTGAAACCACACATGTGACAAGCTAGGTTTTTTTTACCTCTCTCAGCCCAGGTTTATTTATCTGTAAAATGGGCTGAACATTCAACCCCTACATACCACATGAAGCTAAAAGCAGCATCAAGGGAGATAAGGGATGTAGTACCAACAGTTTTCCTCAATTTTCTGGGGGAAAGGACCAAGATTTTTTTTTTTTTGGTCTATTTCTAATCCATAATAGACAAATACTTTTATAAAATATGATAAAGATGAATTGCTAGAAAAAATGAAATGCTGCTTGGATGTTGGAACAATATCAGATTGCCGAAAGTTTCTAAATGTCTGCTCTCCATTTCTGTACCTACATCATTGGGTCTGGTACCAGTTAGGGACCGGCTCTGGTGTGCAGACCCCACCTGAGCTGCTCCGCTCTGTAACATTGAGAAGTGTCATTATAAAACAGCACTGCTGTAATGTGAAGACTTTAAAAAAAAAAAATCACAATTGTAAGACATGTAAAGCCCTGATGAGAAGATAATACAACTGACAATGATGTTTAGCAACCAAAAGGACCCCTTTCTCTTTTGATAACCAGTGTGGGTTTAACGATATTCACTGGGTCAAATGCCAGGAATAAGGAGGACACTCCGTAATTATGAAATGGGTCTCAGCCTCCCCGTCTGTCAGATGCGTGGCAATCTTTCTGGACACTGATGTACTGGCGCTGGCAATTTCACTTAAAGTCCTTTCACAATCGAAATGGCTGCATTGATTTAGTGTCTGACAAAACAGTTAAAAAGACAGACACTTGTTACCGGGAAACAGTATTTCGGAAAAAAAAAAAGAAGGGTTTTCAATTGTTGATTTTAAATCTAAGTGATTACATGGAAGCCTCTGAAAACTTGCAAAGAAAACGCCCTGTATACAAGGGACTTTGTTTCTCTAAAGCATCAAGGCAGCGGTTTGGACAGAGTTAACTCAATAAAATAACACTTTCTACTTGGATAAGCTGACCTAGATTTTCTGACTTCCCTGCAGAAATGAAATAGGCAGATGGAGATCTTGTGAGCTGTCTGTGAGGAGAGCAAAGGTAGGAAATCAGGGTTGGGGCGACATCCAGAGTGAAAATCAGCAAGATTCTTCATTTTCATTCTAGGTAAACCTTCTATCCTCGGTGTAGGGACCTGCAGGGGTCTGTGCCAGGTCTGTTCCTAAGTCAGATGACATCACCACTCAAGGCTGGACCAATAGAAGAGATCTTCCTGACAAACCAGTTCAGAAATACAGACTGCCACGTGCATTCCTCTCATTCCGGAAGCATCTTCATGAGGTGGCAACGTGGGGTTAGGAATTACGTGCCACAGCCAAACAGCCCTTACATCGCCAAGATGGGAACGATGGTATCTGCCATGTTAAATAGTGAACTGTGAAAATCGAATCAGTCAGTGCACAGCACTGGGAATAAAGGCTATCATCAATAAACCACGTGTGCGCACGCCCACACGCACGCACACAGAGCTACAACCAATCTTGACGTGCAGGGAAAGGCAACCTCGGGGAAAGCACGACACGCAGTTGAAATAATTTACAAGAACACACGCTCACATTACTCAATTAGCTTGGCATGAGTTTAAAGCGTTAAACGGCCCTTTCCAGATGCTTCTTGTTTTCAGCCACTTTTCTGTGAGTGGGCCTCTCCTGACCAGCCTCCCTTCTTTCCCACCAGGCCAAACCACACTTTCAACTCCCTCTGTCCCTGTGGGTTTGGGGTCTTTTCCTGATTCAGTTCCCAGACACCCCCTCTGGCCTCCAGCCTCAGCAGGCCCTTCCTCGGCAACCTGCAGAGAGATCCCCGAGTCAGCGTTTTGATCTGGGTGCTTCCCAGGGAAGTCTTGGATGCGTTTTTTCCCTTGATTCTTGGAATTTAGTCTCACTCCATTTCTCTGAACTGGATCTGCCATCTTGTTTAGCAAAATGTAGGTTTCTTTTCTTTCTCAATCCAACATTTCACTGGAAAACTCCCCAACTTTCTTTTTCTAGGGCTTCTAAAGTTCCTGTCTTATTACAATGCCTCCGTGTTCCCAGAAACTACCCCCCGCTGACCTCCCCACCCTCACCCCTAGGCCTCCACCCACCCATGGAATTCCGAGACATCATTTCTTCCAGAAGCACCTAGCTGCATATGCTTAGAACACCAACACATCTGCATTTTATTTCTCACCGCGGTTTAACTATTTTAGATGTACGAAATTTCCCGTACTCACCAGAGCCCAAAGATTGCTTCTTGAAACTACGAATGTTATCTAGTTTTGCACTCAACTTTGGCAGAAACAGTTTGACTTGGAACAGTTTCCATCCTCTAAATGCCTCCGTGCCATCTCGTCTACCCCCCACCACGGGCGTCGCTACAAGCTGGCTGTGTGGGTCAAATGAAACGGTGTAATCTGACTTCCACTTATGCCTGAAGAAACCGAACTTGCTAAGTCTCCTTGGGCATTTACAGTTTAAAATTCCTAGTGCCGCATGTGTGGAATATATAATAGAAAGAAATGAACGAACAAACAAAACAAAACAAAAACAAACTCATAGACAGACAACAGATTGGTGGTTAACAGAGTGGAAGGGGAGTGTGGGGAGGGCAAAGCAAGCGAAGGGGGTCAAATGCATGGTAACGGATGGAAACTGGACTTTCGGGGTGAGCACGAGGCAGTGTGTACAGATGCTGAATTATAATGTTGTACTCCTGAAACTTACATAATGTTATAAGCCAGCGATTGCCAACCTTTCATCTCACGGCACCCATAAAATAATGACTAAAATTCTGTGGTACACACAGAAATACATTTTTTGCTGAGCTGACAAAAAAGGTATAATTTTGATTCATTCACACCAGACGGTTATTGTCGTGTTGGATGTTGTCTTTTTTTTTTTTTTTTTTTTTGGACAATCTAAGGGAAAAAGAGGTCAGTGGCCCTGGCTGAATCAGGCATTGCATGTTTTAAAAATTCTTGTAGCACACTGGTTGAAAATCGCTGTCATAGAGCAAGGTTACCTTAATAAAAAATATAAAATAAAACAAAATTCCTTGTTCTGGTGGGAATTGGGTAGGGCAGATGTTATTCGCAGTAGATTGGAATTCTGCAGACAATAGCGTCAGGCCTGGCCTTGTCCCTAAGCCCCTGTGTGATTTTAGAAAAGACACTTAGCCACTCCTGGCTTTAGCTTCTTCGTCCTTAAAGTGAGATGAGATGCTTTTCTTTTTGGGGTGCCCCCATGAACTCTACCAGGGTGCAGCAGCAGGTTGGAAAAAGGACAGTTCTGAGCAGTGGGGGCGAGGGCGGGGAGGGGACTGGGCATCACTGTATCGGCTTCAGTAGCCCCCTCGCCTTGGCGAGCATTTATGAACGGCTTCCCCCGTGTCCAGCACTCCTGTGTTAACTCTCTGTATTAACTCATTTCACTTTCACCCGATGAGGTGGAGATTCTTCTCCTCTTCCATGTCAGGGATAGGGGCACGGAGGGTTCTCTATACAAGGTCCAGAGTCAGTATGCAGCGGAGCCAGGAGCTAAAGCTAGGACATGCTCCTACCTACCAGGTAATACAGCCCTTTCCGACGTCACAGCAAGCAAGTGACCACTGACCCCAACCAAGAGATTTCCAACTCAGGGCTCATCAACACTCATGGATGAAGAAACAACAAAAAGAGCAACTTGTTCTATAGCTATTGACCCCAAAGCCCTGAGAAGTGAAGTAGTCAACAGAACACTCAGCTGGCTCAGCCAGCGGCTGAATTAAACCCAAACCTGCATCCTTGCTTTCTCTTTTCCACCGGGAAACTCAGACCCGATGACGACTTTCACGTCCCCCTAGTCCGTACTGTTGGTACAATAAATCCGACATGTGCTTAGGTGACTTCTCCCACAGCCCCATCGATGTTTTAACCCTTCCACTCACCCTACTGGCAGGTTTAGGCTTCACAGAGACACAGCCGGGCCCTCCAAGGAGGGCCTGCGTGGGCACCCCAGCCCTGCCCCAGCAACAGAGTCGGATTGTTCAAGTTTTCAGGGCACTGGCGCTGCACTTTTCTGTTCCTTTGGTTAAAGATGACCAGCTCTTTGGTGCTAATCCCAAAGGACTCTTCACATAAACCAAAATGGAAATCTTAAACATGGTTCGATGTATTCACAGTCATGTGCTACATAAAGATATCTTGGCCAACATATAGAGTGGTGATCCTACAGGACAGTGATGGAGCCAAAAAATTCCTAGTGACACCACAACTGCCCCAAGGCACCGCATTAGTCCCGTGGTTGCGGAAATGCTGGTGTAACCAAACTGGATGCCAGTTGTATACAGTGCAGTACACACAATTATGAATGGTAAGTAATACTTGACAATGATAAAAATGACTATGCTACTGGTTTATGTATTTACAATCCTATAATTTTTAACGTTATTTTTGAGTGTACTCTTTCCACTTAAAAAAATGTTTGCGGTAAAACAGTATGCTGTAAAAACAAAAAACAGTAGCCCGTGTTACAGGGGCAGCAGCGTCATGCATCTCACGCTTATCTTGTCTCTTGATTGCATCATTCTCCCTTGTGCTTGACTTAACCTCCTGCTGTTTTGTGCAGTAACTCGCTGTGCAGGCTAGTGGTCTGGGAGCGACAGACCGTACCACACAGCCTAGGTGTGTTGAAGGCTGTGCCACCCAGGTTTGTGCAAGTGTGCTCTGTGATGTTCACACAGCAATGAAATCGCCTAGTGACGTGTTTCTCAGAATGCATTCCCATTGTTAAGCGCCGCATGACTGTATTTATGACATTTTCTCTGAAAAGAAATATGGCCTCTGACAAGAAAAAGGCTGTGTGCAAACAGGTGTGTTCAGCCAAGACTGTGCCAGAGGGGCCCAGGACACTGGTTGTGTGCTCACACCCAGAGAACTTAATGGAACGGGGAAAGTGGGAAATGCACATGTGATATTCCCATAAGATTGATGAAGCAGGGACCTTTCTCTGCCTTTACTTATGGTATAAAAATAAGTTTAAGAACCCTGGTTATTTCTCAGATTCCCAGTATTACTGGGAGACCCAGTAATAATACTAGTAGTAGTGGTTGTAGTAATAAAAATAACACATAGTAGTAACAGTAATAAAAACAACCAACATTTATTGAGTTGAGTTCTTACTGTGTACCAGGTACACAGAACCCAAGCACTGTACATAGGTTTCAGGCTCCCATCCAACCTTCTCTACCTTTGAGGTAGATACCACTAGTACTCTGATTTTTATACATGTTTTTGGTTATTTGCTGAGGGGTTTATGGCCAGGAAATGGTGAGGATGGGTTTCCAACTCAATGGAGTGCCTCCAATGATACACTACTCAGGTTTTCCAAGCATTGGTGATGAAAGAATAAACCAAACCCTTATCACTGGAAAAAGTCAGAGCTGAGTTGGCTGAAACAAAATCTGGGGGTTTCTCCCAGGGCTACATAGAAGAAGCATTTCTTCAGTTGGGGTACACAGCAAACCTGAGGAGGGAATCCGCTTTGCTTCTTGGGAGAAAGCTTCTTGGGAACTCTGAGAAGCCCTCAAAGACACTGGGAGATTCAGCGGGAAGCAATGTCGCCACCACAGAGAGAAAACCAGGGTTTTATTTAAGATGAACTCAGAAGTGTTCGTTTTAGCAGGTAAGACACTTGATTTTGCCCAGGAATTCGTTTTTCTTTAAACCATGCTCTCAATTACATAATTTAATAACTTTTTTTATTACAGATAGTCCCTGCTTTATCTTAAACCCTGTAACTGGTTGTCTTCATTCATTTAGCACTGCTTAGAGCCCTATGAATTACTTTTTGCTCCTTCTATCAGATCATTTTATGATTTCTTCTAATAATTGAGCAGATCAAAGCAACAGAGTAGAAACTTAGGTATATCATTTGCCAAGTACTTACTTTATTCGCTGGCATATAAAATGCCGTCTTCTCTCTCCTTTCCTACCCACAGCCCATGTCCCAACAGTGTCCTGCACTCCGTGTGCTTGTACTACCCATGGAAACCAGAAGCCCGAGCCGTAAAATCATAAGCAATCCTACCCTCTCGTGAAATGACAAACAAGCCAGGCAGCTCTTTGGACATTGAGTTTGGCCCATTATTTTAATGTTTTGTATTTGTTTCAGTGATGTTTTAGATTTACTTACTTTACTACTATTATCATCTTTCTATATTCTACTATTTCCTGATCCTAATATATTTATTTTATATTTGGGATTTCTTATTCAAGATTAGTAAAACATTACCATATATCCAGAACTTGTTACCTCTTGTGGTATACAGCACCTGATGTTTCCATAAATAAGATAATGCTCACCCTATAAAACTGCATTAGAATTCTTTTCAATATTTTTTAACATATGTGACATGGCCTTTACAATGAATTCATTGCATTTTAAAGTGGAGGAGGCCTTTGTAGTATTTTTAGAAAGTGTTATTCTTTCATAAAGATTTCTCTTGTGATTCCTTTCAACTCATTAGCTGCGCGGAAGGGAACCCTAACTCTGTAAAATAGGACATCTGGTGCGACCTCAGTGCTACCTGCCACCTGGTGTCAACAGGCTGAAATCGCATGCATAGGACACAGGTCCGGGAGTGCCGGACATGGAGAGGCTCGGCTCTAAAATGAACTTTAAATGTCCCGGAGAGCAATGCTTCTCTTTCCAAACCATTTAATTTCATTCCCTGGGAAGAATCACCTCATCTTGTGGCTCAGTGCCTGGGCTACTCTCCGCAAAGAATGGAGTTAAATTCTCACTTTGAGGCAGTTATAGGAAGCCTCTTCGAGGTTTCAGCCATTTGGACCATGTTCTTAATTATCTGAGAGCTGGATCTTCTTCCTGGATCTTTGCCAGGAAGCATTTGCTAACCCAATCAGTTGGTCAAGCATATTCATGTAATATATGGCAGGTTTCAAACATAACATTGCTCTTGAGAGGCAAAGGGCTTCAGAAATAAAATAAATTGTCTCCAGAGAAACTACCAAAAGCCTCTAAGTACTATTTTCTCTTTCGCTTTGGGAAAACAGTATCATAAATAGGAGAAATTTCTTCTAAAATAAAAAATATTACTTGTTTTTTTAACAGCTCCTCTCTGGTTTCCCCTTTCTGCTGTTAATAACATCTGATGTTACATTTAAGGAGGAAGAAAATGCAGTCACATGATTCAAAAAGCATGTGTTTATGACTTGCCATGTTTAAGCACTGCTGAATAAATGTATATTGAACACATATTTCAAATGAGAAGCCATAATAAGGGGTTTGGAGATATTCAGTATTACTCTCCTAATTCATAGCACACCATAATTATGGAATATGTAGACTTTCTACATGTAAATTATAATCCACAACTTGGTGAGAGCCCTTTGCAGCTCTTACACCCCACAGCACTGCACTCTTCAGGAACATTGACACAAAGTAGAATAAATTATGTCAGAGCTATAGAGAACCATTATTTCAGCCTTAAACATTTCATTAAAAATAAACGGCTCAAAATCTCACTTCACCACCCCTCCCTCCCAGCCTGTGTCGAACTGAAGAAGTCCAAAGACTCTCAACAGTGTTGCTTTTTACATTTTGGGGGTGGAAAGATTATTTTTGCCAACAAAACAGGATCCAGATTTCTGTTCTTGTCCCTTCCGCAAAGACCCTGAGGGAAATTAAACCAAGCTCTTCTTTGCCTCCCTCAAATTCCTACCTGGCGGGAAAGATTCCTGACACACCATTTTTATCATTTGTAGACCAAGAAAGTGGTTGTCTTTCTTTTCCTTTTTAAGTGTCTGTATCTTTTCTTATTCTCAAATAAAATCTATCAATGTCGGAAAGAGAAAACTGAGTGCCTCCAGCTGAAGGAGGGACAGGCTGGGGACTTTCCTGCAAGGAACCTGGGGACTTCTCTACCAGAAGCCTTCCGAAAAGAAGTTGGAAGTTTCTTGAACCATCATGAAATGACCCCACTTAGTCAGCACCAGGTTCTACTATACTCAGATTTCCAAATTCCAATGCGAGTATAACAGACATTGTTGGTGTCCCACCCATATATGTACCCCGTGGCCTTGACTTTCTCAGTGTATTCTGGCCTGACTTGCAACTGCCAACACTTGCATCCCTTTGCTTGGGGGTTTTCTTTGGCTCTGGAGTGCAAGTGGCCCACAGGGACTGGGAAGTAAATTCCCCCAAGAGATGCACCTCAATCAAAATTAATGTTTCTGGGAAAATAACCCTGAGTCTCATACTTGGTTCCCAGATGAAGCTCCACTTGCACCCAGGGCAACTGCCCCGCTAACACCCTCTTTTTTGCTGTGGGCTCTTCCCTATCTCCCTCCACTTCCCACCAGTATTTCCAGGGATCATTTAAAAAAAGAAAATCAGACACTCTCTGCACTTAAATCTTGTCTCAGGGTTCACTTCTGCGGTACACAGACTAACACATAAGTCCAATGGGAGCCTGAAACCAGAAGGGGGCATCTGCTACATGCAGTCACTCTCTTCAATTTCAGCGGATGACTTCATTAGTTCTTTACTACACGTGGCAGGCAGAATAATGCACCCTCGCAAGATGTCCACATCCTAATCCCCAGACTGTGTGAATATGTTATGTGACAAGGGGGAATTAAGGTTGAAGATGGAATTAAGGTTGCTAATCAGCTGACCTTCAAATAAAAATATTATCCTGGAGAATCCAGGTGGACCAAGGTAATCATAAGAGTCCTCTGAATGTGGAAGAGGGGGCAGAGAGTTAGAATCAGAGAGAGAGAGATACTATGTGAGAAAGACATAACCAGACAATGCTGGCTTTGAAGATGGAAAAGGACCACAAGTCAAGGAATATGGGCCACCTCTAGAAGCTGGACAAGGCAAGGATCTGTCTCCGCTAGAGCCCCCAGAAGGAACGTGCCCTGGCTGACACCTTTCTTTTAGCCCAGTGAGACCCACGTCAGACTTCAGACTTCCAGAGCTCCAACGTAACATATCACTAAGTGTTTTAAGTCACTACATTTGTGGTAATACGTTATCACGGCAATAGGGAACAAAGATGCCACATAAACAGCAGAATTGGAAAGTTTGAAGAAAATAGCACCACGTATACATCTCATCCCCACCCATTTCTGCCCAGGACTTTTCGTCCTACAGAATCAAAGGGGGTGCCCGTACCTCAACACACAGTGCAAGTCTCTGCTGAACTCCTATTAGGGATCAGACCATGGGCTAGACTGGGGGTTGACGGGGTGGATAACCCTCAGGCAGCTTCCATCTAGAGGGAGACAGAGCAGTCCACGGACAATTACAGCTCAGCAAGGTCGGCGCGGTGACAGGAAAACGAGAGGCAGTTGGGGTGTGTGGGTAGCCAGGGGCCCACGGGGTAGCCCAGGGTGGAAAAAGACAGGCAAGGCCAGCAGGGGCTAAGAAAATAAAGGGACTACCAACCACATGGACAGTTTGACACTAACCTGAAGAAAATGGTGAGCCATTGAGGGGTTTTAAAAATTGCTTTTTATGAGTAGAATAAATAGCTATAAAAATAAAAATTACATATAAGGTATGACAAATCACAATACAATAAATATACCTGTGTGCCTACCACACACTTTTCTTTAACAAGTTTTTTTTTCTAACTGAGCTATCATTTACAGAGGACACAATCCGCCATGTGCGGTGCATAGTTCTATGAATTGTGAAAACTACATAGTCATGTAAATAACACCACGATCGAGATAGACAGTAGGTCTGTCACCGACCAAAACTCTATCACACACTTTTAGGAGAAAGTACACCTTGTTTTCCTTCTCCATCTCCTGGTGCCCCTCCCCTCTTCCTTCCCGCTGTCTCATCCTTCAGAAGCAGCCCTATTCTCAATTTTGTGTTTATCATCTCCTTGGTTTGCTTTTGGATTTTCCCACATTTCTATCCATTTAAAAAAAAGGTTGTTTTGTTTGGCATGTTTTGAAATTCATATAAATGAAAATATTCATATTTTTCTGTGACTGAATCCTGTTAGAATAAAACCTAAGAATCATCTATACTCTCTACTATATGATTTCATTGTTTGAATTTATGTTATTTAAGCATTCTACTGCTGTTGAAATTTGAATTGTTTCCAGCATTTTGCTATTTTGAATAGTGTTGCTAGGAACATTCTTGTACACATTTTTCCAGGAGAAAGAAATATGTACACATACATACACAGAGAGAGGCAGAGACAGACACTATATTATCATGTATACGCATATCTCCCACTTTACCCAATAATGCTACATCATTTTTCAAATCTGTTCCAGCCTTCACCTTCCAACCAGCTGTGAATGATATTCCAATTACTCTTCATTTCATTTTCCTATTGAACAATTTTCATCAGGTTGGATTTTTTTTGGCTTCGGAAAGACTACTCTATGACGAAGAGAAAACGGGAATGACAAGGCTGACGGATGTGAACGGCAGGGAATTCTAGTTTGGGAAGATTATATCAGATTTACAGAAGGATGCCCCATAAGGTGAGTTTTTATGTTTCTATTCTAAGAAGAAAGCCTGCCTGGTAAAAGCTGATGGCCCACTTTTGGGGGTGGACACGGCAGGCCATTCCATGTCCAGCGGCCAGCTGGAGACACACAACCACAGGGGTAGGAACCGATCTCCTCTGTCAGGCTGCCCATGTCCAGCTTCCCTAGCTGAAACGTGGAAGGTCCTAGACGTGAGGTGAGCACGTTCGCCTAGAGCTCACAGGAGGACGCAAGGGAAAGAGATGGCTTTGAGCTTCCACCTTATTGGATCTTATTTGATGGACTGAGGGGGCCAGTAGTGAATCATAAGGTAGAAAGCAAGCCTCCCCCCATTCCTTCTCCAGATGAAACTGAGCTTGAAAGAAGGAAACACCTGAGTGTGTGAGTTACTTCTGCTCAACACCAGAGGAGGGCTGGTTTCAGGATTCCTACTGACCCACCCACCCTAGTTCAGTGCTCCTAAAATGCAGTGAATAGGGTCTCAGGCCAATGCTGCGTGGAGTTGTCTGGCCTCAAGAGGGCGCACCTGAGACTGGGCCCCTATTCCTGCCTCACCCCTCCCACAGTCCCGTGACCCTACAGCTAACGCCGGAAACCTGGGCACACAGTCCTTCAGGGGTTTAATTGACCATTTCAAAACTGTGTGACAAACTTGCTTGGACCCCATGTGGGCCAGGATCTTTCTCTAGGATCTCGATGTTTGGCTTCAAGTCTGTTCTTCCTTCCTCAAAATCCACCAGCCTCTTTCCTTTCTCCTGGTGCCAAGTCCCCAGACATTACCAATTAGTCAAACATCAGTGTTTGGCAAGCATTTTCCAAAGGCTCTGGCGTCGCTTCTGGAGCACCTCATCTGCTCTGCGGGCCTCCCGCCTGGCCTTGCCAGGGGCCTTGTCGCGGGAGCAAACACAGTGCTCATTATGCTTTGAATAGGAGAGACTGAGGTACAGAAACAAACAGCAAGGAAAACTGGGGGAAAAAAGACTTTTTTTTCTAAGGCTTACAGAGTGAATTGTTTGTTTTCTTTTTCTCTCAAGTTCTGTAGAGGCAAAGATAATTACCTACAGTTAATTTTTATTCACTCAAGGAGAAATAATCACATGTAGGTTTGTTGGAGGAATGCCAAGAACATCTAGTTACCCTCAAAAAACCCCTCCTTGCCGTGAGGCATACGGGTATAATAATTGTCCTTTGTTCCGCTTACCCCGTGCTTGCAAGGATCTGGACTAAATGCTTCACGTACAAGCAAATCCTCTCACAGCAGACTACTGAGGTTGGCTTAGCCCCATTCTGGACTTAAGGGAACTCCAGGTCACAGACAGCTTGGGGTTGGCTGGAACTGAACCCACGGCTAAGCAACCTCAAAGCCCAGTCTTCTTCGCCGCTGTGCTGAAGGGAATCAGTATCCTTGAAACACACAATGACTTTTCACTGCCATTTTCAGTGTCTTTCAGTTGAAGGTCTCCCAGCCAGGTCTCCCTACAGAGGAAACTGAGTCACAAAGAGTCCACCACTGGGTAGACATTAGCAGGCAGATTGCAAGGAATCCCTGGAACCTTTGTCCCACTGAAGAATGATGCTGTAACAGTGAATGTTTAGGGCTGAGGGGCAACACTTCAGTCATTGAATTACACGGACAACCAGAATTTGGAGGGCAGGCTAGTCAGAGTAGACTAAGAAGGTTCCAATTTGGGTCAGGAAGGTCACTGCCCCTGACCTGCTATGACCTCAAGCTTCTCTAAACTTCAGGTTCCTCATCTACATAAGGGGCTGGGTGGTATCAGCCTCCTGGAACCATCCTAAGGATTAAATAAAGTAGCCTATAAACCAGTTACCACATGCCTGGCCCAGTGCAAGCCTCCACAAAAGCCAGCTCTCCACACACCCTGCTCTCAGGTAAACACACATGCACACACACAAACAGCTGCATACTTAACCACAAATAAGGTTTTCTGGCAAGGGCACTGGTGAGTAATATACCTTCACCAGCAAAACTCCATCACAAAAAGCATGAGTCATGCATCGTGGGAATCTAGGGACTCACTCGAGGAAGGGGAACATCTCGAGGCACTAGCATCCTATTCAAAGGTATATCACTCAATTCTCTTTAAAGGTTGAGTTTTGTATTGAAGGCCAGAAAACCAGTAGCCACCCATCAATCCATCCATCCACCCATTCACCTTACCTATCTATCCATCCATTCATCCGTCCACTCCAACATTCCCCATGTGCATTTTATGTGCTATGTGACATTGGTTCTATCTCTAGCTTAGTCATCAAAACCCATCCACTTCTCTTTATTTTCAAATTCTATTTTTCACTGCCACCACCTTGGTCCATGACATCATCATCTCTTGCCTGGACTTCTTAACTGGATCCTCCACTTCCAGACCCAGCTCCTTCTCCAAACCATCCCCACACTGAGCAGTCAATGTTTTAAAACTGCAAATGAGATCACACTGCTCAGAGTTTATCATTTATCAGTGGTGCCACATTATACTGAGAATAACGTCAAGCTCCTTCGGTGGGCTACCAGAGCCTGCTAACCTGCCCTCTGGCCTCCTCGTCGAGTGGACCACTCCTTCCCCTTTCTCACTATGCCCAACCCCACCGATCTTCTTCCATTTGGGTTCCTAGAAAAAAATAGACTTTTTCCTGCCTCAAGACCTTCCCTTATGCTGTTCCCACTGCCTCTAATGGTCTCTGCACCCTATGGCAGAGTCATCTCCTTTTCAGACTTCGTACCTCCTCGCTGAGGTCTTCTCTCAACAGCCAACCCTAAATCCTTTCTCCTATTTATTCTCTATCAGAGCTTGGTGTGCATTTCCCTAGTTCAATGCCAACCTGAGCTGTAAAATGAAAGGTCCAAGAGCATGGACCATGATCACATCTGTTTCTGTTACCACTCAACCCTCAGCAAACGGCACAGAGATTTGCACCTGCTGTTCCTCTGCCTGGAACTCTCTTTTCCTCATATTTGCCTGGCTTACTCCCATGCTTCCTTTATGTCCTTGCCATATAGATGTTCCCTGACCATCCTTTACCAAATAATCTCCATCGGCCCTATAACGCTCTGCTTTATGTTTTTCTTTATATTTCAGGTGCTCAGTAGCATTAAGTATTGGCTACCATATTTTACAACAAATTCTAAGCCGTGATGACCACCTGACCTATTACGCCGAGTTGTTTATCACTTACATCTGTCTACCCTCTCCCCCGCCCTAAACAGTAGCTCCATGGCATCAGAGACATTCAGTGTGGACTCTCCACACCTAAAACAGCGTCTGGCATATAACAGACACACCACAAATATTTTTCGTTGAAAAGACAAAATGGTAAATACTAAGGAAATGTGTGAATTGAGTGAACTCGTAAAGGCATGAGTCAAAGTATTTTCTGAGGGGTCTGTGAAGACGATAAAAACAAAATGTCTGACTTCAAGGAGCTAGCTATTGAGGACAGAAGAAGAGGCCATTTGGTGCCACACAAATGTCCACCTTAGTCCCCTTGCCTGCACCCATCCCCCGTCCGCCACTTCAACACTGGGCTCCCTCTGCCCCTTCTGTCCACTGCCTCTTATGTCAAAATGGCACAGGCTTTTAATATTGTTTATCTTGTTTTTGCCCTTAAGTGAACACTGAGTGTTTTGCTCCCAAATAGATAGGACAAGCCAGCAGCCTTGGAATTTTATTTTCATAACAGAAAGACTTTTGAGTGGTCTTTCCCGCCCGTTTAACCCCACAAGTACGTGGACTTCTTGAAGAGATTTGTCAGTCCACTTTCTGAAGGTGAAAATTTACAAAGTGCCACATAACGCATATATTCCGACTGTATTCCCAGAGCCATAAAAGCAAAACTTTTCAAAATGGAGGGAGAGAACAAGAACATCTTTTGAAGGTGTTCGTGCATCTGTGGTTTTAATTCGTACATTTATTAGGAAAAAAAGACTTGTACTAAATTACTTCAAAGCCTCATCTTTATTCCAATCGAGATGGGAAAGATGGTGGTAACAGTGAGGCTGCTGCTAACTTTTCAAATCTAACGCTAATTTCTGCTGGAAAAAAAGAGTTCTCATTACATCATCCTTTGGTCTTTTCTCCTGGCCAACACTTTGACTAAAGAGACCTTAAAGGTACTGATTCACTTTACCTTTCTGCTGTTATTGTTCAATCTGATTTTTCAAGGAGTTAGTTTAAAATGAACGTTTATGCAGGTGCCGGGGTAAGAGAAGTAGGTCACCCTGATTTGGCCGAGTGTCTTTCTGACTCCATTAGAACTGGCAGGTGAGTGAGAGCCCAGGACTCCTCAGAAAGCCCAGGTTTGCATCAATGACACGTGGTGGAGAGGGAAAGGCAGTGCCCCATTTAGCTCTGACTTCAAAATGCTTCTCAGGTAACCTTAAGAATTCCCTTCACTTTTTAAACAA
This sequence comes from Micronycteris hirsuta, assembly GCA_004026765.1. Taxonomy (NCBI): domain Eukaryota; kingdom Metazoa; phylum Chordata; class Mammalia; order Chiroptera; family Phyllostomidae; genus Micronycteris; species Micronycteris hirsuta. Next base: position 248,683 of record PVJI01000289.1, on the reverse strand, counting down.
ATTCCCTCCTAGCTGCAAGGAGCTGTCTATGCCGTATTGAGGACAGAGCACTGAAACCCCTCAGAAAATTAAATGCATGAGCCTTAGGCATTGCCCATAGGATGTAATGCTATACCTTTTTAAGAAGCATTTTTCACATTGTACTTTATATGGGAATGGGAATGAGAGATTTTTTTCCTTCTTCTATTACTAAAAATGGCCCATTTAAAAAATTATGCCATGTTACTAATAGGTCCTGTGCAAGAGAAAAAGACTTTGTAAGAATCACTGCAGAAGTTTTATGGTTATTTTTTTCCGTTTCAATTCTGAAAGTATGAGTAAGGGCTGATTCTTTACTCAAATAGGGAAGTGATAGGTAAGCTACTTTCCCATGATGTTCAAAAAGCATTTATTAAGCAGATATTTTTGAGGGAACTGCATAAAATACAGGGGGCAAACACGGTCCCTGACTTCTCGATGCTTCTAATTTGTAGTTTATTCAGCCCACCTGATGAAAATGCATTCCCAAGAGCAAGATGATACGGCAATAAACGCACTCCCCTCAGACTCAGAACACCCGGGTTCTACTGAAACTTCTGGCACAACCCCTTAGCCACCAACGTTAGCCAAGTCATTTTAGTTCGATAAATCTTACATTCCTAGGTCTTTAAATAGGATTTGGAAATAGTATCTCCCTTGCGTGCTTCATGTGTTACTTGCCAACATACCTGAAGGTGACTGCTCAGGTTATAAAAGGGTCAGTCACTTTACAACAAACTTGCCCCACACTTCCTTTAAACAGTGACTGCCCTACCCCACCCTACATCTCAAAAAAAAAAAAGTCTTCCTAAGGACTTGATTTATCTTGCAAGAGGCCAGACATCAAGTAGGAGCAAGGGCAGAGAGCCATCCCACGGGGCGGACGTCTCTCGGCATCTCACATGTAAAGACAGAATGTTTCTGGCACCTTGGCACAACTTAGTGGAAACCCGTGATACTCTCAGTGCATTCGTGCACCTGTTTATTATGATACCACTCCGTGCTGGGCACTAGGTTTTTGAGCAAAGTTGCTACCCATTGAAACATTTCTATGTGTTAAATATGAGTTCTGGTGACCAAGAGAACTCTCTAGACAGCACCATAAACATGCAGACCAGAAACTGGATTCTGATCATGCGTCCATCTGTGCCTTATCTGGTGCCCACGGGGCCAGGCCCTGGACGGGAACTTGGAGACCAACCAGCCTGAGTCTCCTGCTCTGTGTACAGAACCCTGAGCCAAGAATCTCAGGCTGTAACCCATGACACCCAAGCCCATCTGAGAGTCTGTTACAGACCTGGACGAAGAGGATGGACAGGGACACCTCAGGACTAGATGCCGGGTGAGGGGCTCTGAGAAGACCTGCAGACCTCTCACTTCCCCGGGGCTGGGCCTCCAGGCTGGACTTGATCCCAGGCCAGACTTTCCCTGTATTCCTCCATCACTGCTGCTACAGACCCTCCCAAAGACCCTCCCTGGGGCTTTTCTTCTTTCCTCCTCCTCCACTGTGCTGACAAAGTGGAGCCGGCACTTCTTCCTCTAAAGAAACCTAAAGTAATTTAACCTGCTACTTTTCCCAGGAGAACTTCCATTTTCATGGGATTATAAAGAGAACCTTCCTGCTAAATGAAGGACACTTTAAGTTAAGGATGGGAAGTCAGCAACGACTAGGCTTGGCTTGGGACTGGAGGTGTGGGGGTGGGTGTATATATTGTCACCTACTCATAGATACGCCTGGTCCCTGTGCCTACTGAGGGGTTGTTTGCACCCAGTCTCTTAGTTTCTCCCTTCCCAAGTACAGTCTAGGGACACAGGAAGTACAAGTCTTCTCACGATTTCTAAATCTATACATTCATGCTAGATCCCTAGAAATTGTAGAATATAAATTTACAACGTTGCTTTTCTTTATCATTCATCCAAGCATATAGCTCCTCCTCCTGACCGCTTCCGCTTGAAGTGTTTGATATCTTTTCCTGGGCAAGGTAATTAACCTCTTTGCGTCTTGGATAGTTCATCGCTGAAATGCTGATCCTCTTTTATAACAGGCTATGAGGAGAACGTTCCAAGATTCTCCACATAAAAAGGTGAGCCATGAAGAAAAGGCAGTGAGAAAAGTCAATCCCGGGACATCATATGTTCCAAAACTTTACGAGGAGCAGAGCGCAGGATGAATTACGGTAGAGTGCGCTGCAACCGCGTCCTGGAAACACATATAATCCTCAGTGAAGCAGTCTTACCGACTCCAATTAAAGGGATGCTACAGTCTATTGTTTCAGACTGTGCGATGTCTGGAAGGGACCCGACCAATCTCTGCCTCAGTGCTTTTGTTTTACAGAAGAGTAGTACCCAGGGAGGTTAAGTGACTTGCTTAAGGTCACTCGGCTGGCTAAGGCCTTGGCTAGCCTCCAGGTCTCACTTTAGGGATTCTCAGTGTAGTGCTTTTTAGCTGGCTGCTATGATGTTAAACTATAGAGGGTATATTCATGCCTATTGCATGAATCTCTTCTCCATGTATCAATGATTAACAGCCCAGCAGCACCAAAGCCCTAGTGGATCTCATTTTTTGTTTTCAAACATCCTAAAAACGGCAAGAGGCACCAGAAATAACTTAGAAGACACTGGCAGCTTCTGCAGCAGCAAAGTACACATGTTGATTCACCCTTGAAGCAGGTGCCTCCATGGTGAGATCGGATGTGAGGTGATATTTGGAGCACCCCCGGTTCCGTATAGTTAGATTCTAGGAGGAAACTAAGAAAGATGGCTGCATCTTTTAGGTGGGCAAAGTCTGAAAGCCAAGCAGGTCAGGGAAGTTCTACTGGGAGAAGAATATGCACAGAGGGGCTCTGCACTGTGCATACGGGAAGTCTTGGGTGATGCTGATTTCAGGAGGAAAGTAGTGCCCTTGGGGGCGAGTCCAGACAAAGGTTATTCTACAGCCTTGGCCAATGATATTAGCTGCAGTTCTCTCTTCTATTTCTCAAGTGCTGTGATCTATTAAAGGGCTTTTTTTTTTGTTTTCATACTTCTGTTCTCACAAACTCCCTTAGATGTGGGAAGGGTAGGAATGTACATCTTCATATACAAGTTACAAAATGTAGGCAGGGTCCTTTCTTCTGCCTTGGAGTCCATTTCATTTTTTTTAACGTTTTATTTGCTTATTTTTAGAGAGAAGGGAAGGGAGGGAGAAAGAGAAGGAGAGAAACATTGATGTGTGAGAGAAACACAGATTGATTGCCCCTCGTATGCCCCCAACCCAGCTCGCAACCCAGGCATGTATCCCAACCAGGGATCAAACCAGCGACCCTTTGGTTTGCAGGCCAGCGTTCAACCCACTGAGCCACACCAGCAGGGCTGGAGTCCATCTTTAAAATGGGCCAGGACACCATGCTAGTCCATTGAAGTATTATTTGCTTTAATTTCCTCTTTGGTAGTTTATAAAAGGTGTAAGTGAAGAGTAACTGGTTATGAGTTGATGTAAATGTTAAACCACTTCACTACACAGAACATACGGGATTTAATGTAACCTGACCATTTAGGCAAAAGGAAGCCACACTGAAACACCCCCGTTCCAACTCTGGCGCCACTGCTCACAGCATTTCTCTCTTCTTCTGAAACAGCTCTCGCAACCAATTTCTAGACAAGAAAATCAAGCTCATTTATTCAGTCTCCACTTATTTTTTTAAAAAAAAGCCATCTATTGGATGTTTAAGTTCTCATCTGTGTGTGCTTAAAAAAATTACATGGCTTAATAGTCAGCTGCATTTCTACCCAGAAGAAAGTCCTTTCATGGTTCTGGCACCTCACATGAAAGGATTTTGGGGGTGGTGTTAGCAGAGGATTTGTTTGTGCGTTTTCAGTCCAAAGTTGAAATTAGATGGGGTCCCTATTGAATTGTCAAGACCTGAGACTGCAAGGCCCACAACCACTGAGTAGCACATACGAACTGGACGGAAATGAAGAACAGTTACAAACTGCACATATGTTTGGCATTGAACTAAACTCTCATAACCAGTGTTTAAATTAAAATAGAAAATTTAAAGAGAGTGAATGGATTATGGCAGGGGTTGGCAAACTCCTGTAAAGGGCCAGATAATAAGTATTTCAGGCTTTGCACGCTCTACGGTCTATGTCACAAGCACTCAGCTCTGCTGTTCTAGCAGGGAGGCAGCCATAGATAATATGTAAATGAACATATGTGGCTGTGTTCCAATAAAATTTTATTGATAAAAACAGGCGGCAGGCCAGGTTTGGCTCACAGACTGAAGCTTGCTGACCCCCGGATTATGGTCTATTAAACTGAGGTGAATATGGATGTCATCCTCCGACATCAAGATGTCAGAATGTATAGGAATGGACTTGTTTCTCCCTTGGGAGGCAGACAAATACAACACAGTAGTGGTATCCATTTCCTCGACCGTTTCTATTTAAAGCATTGTCAATGCCCAATGTTCCCTAGCCTAAAGTGTTAGATAATTAGAGAAACAAAAGTTCTATTTCAATCGACCTAAGGGGAACCTCTCTTTTTAAAAAAATAGCGTTTCTTCTTTTCTTTACCATACAACAAATGTGCACTGAAGTGAAATAATAAAATAAAAATACAGATAAACCCAAAAAAGAATATAACAAGACATTTTGAGCTGCAACTTCCAAACTTTGTATTTTTATAAACATGAGATCAAACTGTGCATAGTTTTGTGCATATTTCCTGATTTAAAAATAGAGCCGGTTTTGGTTAAATTTTTAAAAAATGCAGCATCATTAGTCATCAGGAAAATGTTCAGTCCAAAGTTGAAATTAGATGGGGTCCCTATTGAATGATCAAGACCTGAGGCTGCAAGGCCCACAGCCCGAGTGGCGCATATGGTCTGGACAGCAATGGAGGTACCACAGAAAACCACGATGAAATAGCAGTTCATACCGAGTAGAATGTCTAAAATTAAAAAGAGCAAAATATCAAGGCTTGACCAAGATGTGGAGCAACCAACATTCTCCAACACTGTTGATGGAGTGTGAAATGGTAGGTAAACCACTCTGGAAAACCAGCCAGTTTTAATAAAATGAAGCACATGTGTCCTTATGACCCAGTAATTCCAAGTTTGAGTATATATTCAAGAGAAATAAGTGTCTATATCCCTTTGGAAAACATTTGGCCATTTTTTAAAAATAAAAATTAACACATGTCCTTATAACCCAATAATTCTACTCTTGAGTGTACACCTAAGGTAAGTAATGTCTACGTCACGCATGAAGCACATGAGGATGTTCATGGCCATTTTATTCATCATAGCTCCAGACTGGAAACAACCCAAACATCCACTAAAGTGAGAATTGCCTTTCTATAAGTGAAACGCTAGTAAGCAAAATCAGAAGCGAGCTACCAACTGACACAGGTACCAATATGGAAAAATCCTACAAACCTAATGATGAATGAAAGACACCAGATACAAGAGTGCAGACTGCAGGATTCCACGCATATGAAGTTCAAAGGCAAAACTAATCTCTGTTGATAGACATCAGAACAATTTACCTTAACTGCAACCACCACCCAAATCAAGATACGGAAGTATTCCAACCGAGAAGGTTCCCATAGTCTCCTTCTAATATCTTGAATGGAAACGTAGTTAGAAGAATGTAGGTATTTATCAAAACTTATAAAACAGTACATTTAAGGTCTATACCATTAAGATACGTAAATTATACCTTACTAAAGAGATAAATGTTCTAAAATATAGTTGATTTTTGCCTTAAAAGGGAAAATCAAATAGAAACTGAGAAGATGCCCAGAAAGACAGTATGTGAAGGAGCAAGCTCTTAAATAATAACATTTGAAATGGAATGAGGAGGTAAGCCAACCCTTGTTTTGAGATGACACCGTTACTGCGCTCTCTTCAACGTCCACAGTTACTTCTTTTGAGGTCTAGTTTGTAATGATCACTGCGATTTTCTATGACCCTTTTACTCAAGTTTGGAAAACAGATGAGATTTAACTGCATGGGAGGATGTTCTAAGGAAGAGCAACGAAAAATGTCAAGGACATCCTAAATGACATCTCCCAGTTCTCACTTTATAAGGACCCCTGGGAGCTGTTCATCCTCAACACCCGCATCTGGAAAAACCTGTGCTTCTCCTGAACGACGTGGCTGTTTTCATGCTGTGGACATCCCGAGTGCTGCCTGACTTCGCTCCCCCAGGAACGCCAGAACCAAACAGGAGCCCTTGCCCGGCATGCAGACACTCAATGCACTCATCAGACGCTTAGGTTGATTAGCCAAATGGTTTTTAAATCCTTTGGTTGGTTTTTAAAAATTAAGATGAGCTTTCTGTAAATACGGAAACTTTCTTTTCTTTAAGTGTGAACAGCCTCACAGAGAAATTCTCCTGGTGGTTGTAAAAAAATGCAGGTCGTCTGTTCTACCCAACTTTCTGGTCAATATCTCTAAACCGATCTCCGATCTCTGTTGGAGCACTTACTAGTTTGAAGTCCCACTGGCCTTGAGGAAAGAATCAGCATGAGGCTGTGATGTCTTTTTACTTGTAGAAAAAAGAAAAGTCAACTAGTTATTAAACTAGATGCTATACAGGTTCATAAATCCCATGTTGACCACATGACATCTCTGAGAGGAATTTACTGACACGACTGATAATTAATCATTTAAAAATAACAATTCTTGCGCTATCTTTTTTTAAAGATGTTTACTATTTGATGGCTTGAAATAGCTTTCCAAAACACAACATGCTGTAAATGGATCCATGGGCTATTAATTTGCAGGGCATGGCACCGGAGGGAAAGCTCGTTAGGCAGGTTGATGCAATTACAGGTATTACATAACCATCCTCAGAGAACTCAGAGTGAATCCGGGATAACATCCCATTGCTGCTGCTGCTGCTGCTGCTCTTGACGCATTCGAAGATGCACGTGATAAAGGTCCACATCAGATGAAAAGGCAAAAGGCAGGGAGGTCAAAAACACCTCCCGTAGAAATGGGAATGTGTTAAAAGGGAGAGGATCCTTCTAAAGAGAGGATGTTACATTTCTCGTCTGTGAAAAGGCTTCCCCGAGTACGGGAGGGCATGGCCATGCCTGGCCCCCTCCAACACCACTTCCACATCCAATCTGGTTGTTTTCTTTTAGGTTGAGATCAAACATGCATGGCGTGCACGGTTATGTATATACTGCATCACTCCAGCACTCCGCGAGGCTCCCATGTGCCTCTTTGAGTTCTGAGGGCAACCACCACGCTCACCTCTACCACGGAGATCAGTTTTTCTCATTTTTAATCTTTACATAAATGGAAATATATAGAATGCTCTATTTTATTCGGAGTCCTTTTATTCAGCATTATGAGTAAGAGATTCAGCCACACTGTCACATTTACCAGTAGTTGGTTCCTTGGTTTTATAGTGCTATGCATATTCCGTTATTTGAATTTGTCACAATTTATGTACATTTGCCTGCTGATGACATATGGGTTGTCTCAAGCTTTGGGCTATTAGTAAATAGAGCTGCTGCGAACATTCTTCCATATATCTCTTGGTGGGCCTATGCGCTCACTTCTCTTGAGGATGTTCCCAGGAGGGGAATTAGAATTGCATTGATATATTTAGCTTTGGAAAGTATTGCTGCCTGGTTTTCCAAACTCTGGCTCCACGTCCACTTCCACCAGCCACGTACAAGAGTTCCAGTTGCTTTGCATCCTGCCAACACTTGGGATTGTCGGTCCTTTTAATGTCCGCCTTTCTGGCGGAGTAAAGTGTCACATTTCAATTTGGTGGACAGAATTATTATTCAGGAACACAGAGCCGTGCACAAGGCACTCTGTGGGAAAACAAAATGGGGCCTTGTGTTCTGAGAGCTGGATCCCATTGTTCTCCTGGGGATCGTGGGGAAATCCACTTCCCAGTGCTTGCTCAGCCCCAGGACCCAGCGTGAGGAAGTCCCGAGGTCTCTCTTCCTCAAATAATTCACGGGGCTTCATCCATTATGGGGAGGGAGGGCAGTGGAAAGCAAATTCTGAGCTTGAATATCTTCACAATTCTGAGGCTCAAAGTCCAAGAGCACCACAGCCAAGTTTCCTTTAAGTTTAAAACCTCTCAAGCATTTTGTCCAGACACTTTCCGCACACAAAATGGGAATCCTTCACTCATTACAGTGTGCACTCGATTCTCCCCCTGTCCTCATTAAATCCCCTGAGTCGACAGAGTTGACTAGAAGCTACTTTTATCTTTCCCTTTGGAAGGGCCTTATCGTGGCTGGCTTCTAAGCGGGCGCATTTTGAAACACCAGTGAAATCCCTTAGCTCTATTTTAATGTCTAAACAATGTTGCTGAATCAAAATACAGCATACAGGTCTGACCAAGTGATGTTATAAAATGGTCCCCAGAAGCAAAGAAAAACACGGGGGTTTGCATTCTCCAACATCGAAACCACCTTACTGTCCTAAAGCCATTTCGGAAATAAAGCAATCAGAGATTTTTTTAAATCATGGGGGTATTTTACGTTGGTGCAGTGAAATGTTGGAACAATTCAGTGTGTCTTTGAGGCAAAAACATTCCTTCTCCCGAGGAAGTAGGGTGTTCACTCTAGTTGGCCCAAGTACTAAAAGGATGCTTGTCTCCATTAATCTAGCTCATCAGATAATTGAGCAAATCTTTGTTTTCTGGTTTTTAAAGGGAGAAGGACGAAAGAAATAACTGTGCTAGTTAATATTTGGTGAGGGCAAAGGGAAAGGAGATGGGTTTAAGTGCTCGAAACCACTCCAAGAAGAGCGCATTCCAGACTGCATTCTATGCATGGATTTATGAAGCAATTTCCAGAGAATGGCTGTCACTGGAGAAGGTACTTAAAGGGCCACATTCATCGCCCCCAGAACACAGGGACTGCGAGAGAATTTCGGGTTGTTATTTTCAAGGAGACATTTGTTTCCAAACAAAAGGCTCTCTGCCAGCTATTTTAGAAGCGCTTGCATATTTATTCAGCCAACTCTCTGTGCTGGGGATTGTCTTTGGGCACGGAGGTTTTATCAATGTCTATTTCAAGCAGAATGAAAAAAGCCCAAGATGAAAACATAGAATATTTCCAGCCCAGAATGTGAGATGCTCCCTTTTCTTACAGGGCTGATATTTGGTTTCTCCCTCTATGAAAGTGCCACCTGTCTTACAATCTTTGCTGTGTCTCAGTTTAATTGCTGCTGCTTGCTTTTCAGTGGTACACGAAATGATAGTATGCCTTAACAAATTATAGATTTGATGAAATATGGTTTGTAGGTATGTACAGTTTTGAGAGAAAGCACATCCTCTCTGTTAGGACTTATCTACAAGCTCACTCTGGATACATCCACCCTGGAACAAACAAGGTCAAGACTTGATGTCATAAAAGGAGTAATATGCTAGAATTCATATGGTGCAAATTAGGGAAGGCGGCAAAACGGAAAAGGCAAAAATAGGCTCCTTGTATTAATGGGACATAATTCAAATCCCTAACTCTTGGGAAGGTCAGACGGAAGTTCCTGATTTACAATCTCTACTCCTAAAGTACTGTTTCCAATCCATTCCAGAAATTTCTATTAAGTACAAGGCATGAGCCTTACGGTTGAGGAACCAAATAAGAGTAGAATGAGATTGTACCTGCCCTTAAGATGCTCACAGCCAGTGCAGAGAACACTTACGTTCTCCCCCCGCCAACATACACACACACACTGTACCTACCTCTTGGACTCAAAAACAAGTTTGACTTTCAAAGTCACCCAGTAGAGGCACCACTAACATGTCACGCTGTAGAGAGGTGGCAGGAATTCAGAGAAACATGTTGGAATGTTTAGGAGAGAGATGGATGGCCTGCGGGATGAGCCGGGAGGGAGTGCAGAGGGAACAGAACATGAACCCTGAGGCTGCATCACGCAATGGGCATGCTGAGCGCGGCTGGTTCGTAGGGCATTTGGGGAGCGGGACAGGGTCCTGGGTAGGCTGGGGCAGGCTGAACCAACTGTGCAGGGCTCTGTCCGTGCTGACACACTTAGAGGCAATTCTGTGAGTGGTGAAGGGCCACAAATCCCAACATGGGATCCTCTGGCTCAGAGCTGACACTTTGCTGTGTGGGTATTGCATCTGAGCCCCCAAGAGCAAATGTCAAATTTGACAGTGCCTCTTGTTTTGAGTAAATGGACCACTGGGCCGAAGGAGCATTAGCTGTTCCGTACAGTCACTAAGGACCATATTGATGATCAAACAGGCCATTGTTAGGAGAGCAGGAGGAAGAGTAATGAGAGCTCACACTGAGCTAAGAAATATCTTCAGTTTCTACTATAGATTCGCTCATTTATTCCTCTCAGTAGCCGTACGTGGTGGGCCCTATCATTGGAGAAGGAACCGGAAGCACAGAGTTACTGAATAACCTGCCCAAGATCACACAGAGCAAAAGGTGGGCTGCATTTGAACCCTGGCTGCCCCTCAAGTCTGTGCTTCAAGTCACAACACTACCCCTCCAATCTTCAGAAGGGTGAATAAACCGTACGACTTGAGGTCTCTTTGGGTCCTCCAGTTCCCGCCACCTCACCTATAAGCTTGAATCTCCTCCTGACAGTTCCACCCATTCATCAATCCCTCACTGTACCGGGACAGGACTGAGCCCTGAGGATCCAAGAAAAGCAAGACTCAGCTGCCCATCCTCAAGTCATTTACAGCTCAGGATGGGAGAAAGAATGAGGGGCAGGTCAGCAAGGCACTGACAGCAACTGAGGCACTACGAGAGGCTCTGGGGGCAGAGACTCCCCCAGACTCTGCTCTAGTTCTGTTAAGATACAAGAATACTTGACCAGCTAACATATAAAAGCAGATTTGGTTGAACTTCAGTTCTTCCAATACTATCTTCACCATTTTTCACATGCTCTCAGACAACTATGCTCTTATAGTGTCTGTCTAAATTGATTTTTCTTTTGCTCAAATAAAATTTAGAGAATTTTATATTACTACTATAAAAAATCATATTACTTTCCATAAAGAAAAGGGTAAAAAAAATAAACAGCGTTTTCAGGTCGATTGCCTGTTGTTTTTTTTTTTTAAATAAAGTATTATTGGAACGAAGCCATATTCATCCATGAAGCTTTCATGAAGCAACAGAAGATACAGTCAGGTAGCTGCAATGAACACCGAATGGCCTGCAAAGCCTAAAATATGGACTCCCCGGCCACTGAAGAAAACAGTTTGCACATCTCTGAAATAAATACAACTTAGTGTTGCCTAGGTATGGTTGCCTGTCCTCGCTCTGTAAAAAAGAGGGACTAGCAAATGTTCAAGAGATATTAATTAAGGCTGTTCTGGCATCAAACTGAGGTATTCCTCATTGGTAATAAGAAGACTGAACATTGAAAAGGGAACAACTTCATTACTGCGTGATTTGGCATTATTCCCTGTTAAAGTCCACACTCCTTGAAATGATGCTGCACATCACTGTGAGCAGGGTTTGCACTTGGGGAAATCCTGTATTAAAGTAGTACATCTATCGAGTCCACTCATGTATGTAAATGACAGAACATGTGATTTGGGAGCAAAGGCAGGCGAAGGTAATGAAAAGTTTTGAGCATTACAGGCTCACAGGAGCTCTCTTTGTAAGTACTGGGAATTGGAGTCACTAGGAACCAGAGGTTCAAGCCAGTGTGACTTTAGGCAGGTCTCTCAGCCTCTCTGAATCTCAGGACACTGAGGATCACGACACGCCCTAACACGATGCGAGTCCTGCCTGCCACAGCAGATGGTCTGAAGTCTTGGGAGGCTGTGCTGTTGGTGAAACACTGTGTGACCACCACCAACTACCCCATTATCACCAACGTGCCCCCAAGCCTTCCTCTCAAATGGGGGACAAAGGAGGACATTGGGAGGAGGGAGACTTTGCCTTCCTGGCAATTCGGTGCGGGTTTGGCACTGCCCGGGAGACCCCCGTGGCCTCCCCCGGAGCTAACTGATGCAGGAAGGGGGCCAGGCGTCCTTTCTAACACCCCAGTTCGGCTTTCCCTCCGGCGTTGGGTTCCACGATACCAGGATCCCGTCCCATTCTCTGATTACACGTGTCCCAGCGTCTCTGGGCAAATGAACCATCTGCCTCTCAGTTTCAGTGGCCAAGGAAGGTGGATATTTATTTTGAAAACGATGCCTTCAAGCTTTATTTTTAATGCTGTGACTTAATATTGGGGCTGTACACCTACACTGTGGCATTATAAACCATTCAGAATGAACAGATCCTCCACATGTCACTTTTCTCCTGAAAGGGGACTAAGGTTGACAGTATTAAAACCAAAACAAAAAACAGCTGTGGCAGCAGCAACACGAGCGGAGACAGAGCCGGCGCCACCCCTAGAGGAAGAACCTGAGAGAACAGCTTTCATTTATTTAGCACTGACTGTGTGCCAAGCACGGTGCTAAATGCTTTATCCTCAGGAGGTCCAATGCACAACACAAGCCCGCAAGGTCTCCACGATAAGCCCCATGTTGTAGGTTAGCTCCTTCCACTTGGAACGAAATTACCATCTTGACCAAGATGAAACAGCGAGAGAGCAGGTCAGATTGGAACTCAGCTCAGGCGAACCCCAAAGCCCTTTGCTCCTTCCTCTGCTCTGTGCCTTTGTGTAATGGAAATTTCTCCTTTTCCTAAGGTGAGAAGGGATGCTGAGCATCCCTTTTCCTCCAGACAGGCTGCAGGGAGAAACGTGTTAGTAAAGCTGAAGGAATTTTAATACTTCCTTTGCAGTCTGAGTGTTAATGGGCTTCAAGTCCCACAGTGGCAGTGACATCACTGGGCTGTCAGTGCCCCAGTGGATTTTTTTTTTTTCTTTAATCTCCTGGACAGATGCAGGAAAACATGAACATTTGGCAAGTGGAAAGGGGCAGCAGATTTTTAGTTTCAAGCTCTGATGACACTTTTAGATATAAAAATATAAAGTCTCCAGCCTTTCATTTACCTTTGGGGGGCTCTTGGGGGAGAAGGGGAACATGGGGGGTTAATGCCGCATCTCTGGTGAGCAGAACAAAATGATCACAGTGAACCTTGGAAATGTAGTACCAGGCGAGGATGCAACTGGGGAACAAATGAAGAAATAAACTAAAATTAGAAAGACATTAAGTGCTCTGATGATGATTTTTATGTAATTTCCCAAGTACACAGGGCAACCTACAATATGAATTTCCTCATTATTAAGCCAGTAAAATCCAGCCATAGAAGCAATGTGCACATCAATATAATTTGTGCACCAACAAAAGTGATTTTAACTGAGGTTAAGTGCCTTTAATCCAAAAGGTTTGTTTTAATGTAAGTGGAACACTAAAGGGGAAATGAGAGAAATGCAGAACAACAGAAACCTCTCAGGAAAGTATCTAAGCATCCGTACAAAGCACATTCATTCCATCCAATCGACCCATGGGGACGTTCATGTCTAAAGTATAAATCGGAATTTAGAGACTTTATAAAACGCTATTTTTAAGCTCAATATGCCCCAAATGAGAAGGTGTCAATGAGTGCTTAGGGACTCTTAAATTCAGAGATTATTCAATTGCTCTATTCTACAAATACACTTATGAAACTGTCATAGGAAAAAATGCTGTGAAATAAACGCTAAACAGCATTCTCAAACAAAATCAAAGACATGCTTTGCCCACCACATGAAGGCACGGGCAAGTACGCATCAGCTCAAAGAGCAATCTGAAGAGGTTCCTTCGTGAATTAATGGCCAGTGGTTTTCAGAGAGAAAAGAAATAGAAATGGGGGTGGCAGCCACAATACCTTGCATAATATCTCTGTTACAGACTCAGGGTGGGGGACACCCCATCTTGAAGGGCAGAGGACCATGGGAACTGGCCAAATGTTAGAAGCATCCAGGGCCACTGCTTTCCCTTCATCACAGCATACGCGTCTCGATCTTGGCCTAATTCTTATCTTCTGTTTGTCCTGTCGGCCTCCCGACCCCAGTGTCTACCCTACCCCTGGATCCTCTCCTTCTGTCCAGGAGCAACTTGATACCAAGGTTTGTTTCGCAAAGGTGAGTGAGCCCCCCAATGCCACCACTTGTCCATTTCGCCTGTCCACTGTAATTGTGCTTTTGCCACGCGCAGTTACACGAGACACCTGCCTGCTCAGTTCAGCCGTTTTCAATAGCAAATACACTAGAGGATCTTATGTCTTCTAGGGGAGGGAACTGGCAAGAGGAAGCAGATTGTAGAGACTCTGTTGTCTAAACAGGATTAAAGGCATCGATTCTCACATCATGCCTGGGCTCTTTGTCAACCCTGATGTTCCCCTCATCTTGGTAGAAAACACAAACCCAAAGAAGTTGAGTGATTTGTTCTGGGCCCGGATCAAAGGAGCACAGGACTGAGAGCTGAATAGATGCACACCCAGAATTGTTCTGTGTCTGACAGCTTTTCAGAAAGTAAAGCCAGGGAGATGCTGGATTCGGTTGACTTTCCAAACAGCCACACTGAACCACCTGACTGATCTAACGTCACTCAGCAAGGCACCGAGCTAACAGGGACTACAGAGCGAGGAAGACTTGATGCTTGCCCTTTAGGAGCTTACAATCGAGGCAGTGTGTGTCCAATCACACGGTCATAAAATCCGAGTTTCATGGAGGTGTGTTCGAAGCACCACAGGGACATGGGGAAGAGTGAGTAACTGTCTAGACTATGGGGTGGGGTCCAATGGAGGCTTCAAAGAGGAAGTGGCATTTCAGCAGGCTCCTGGGGCTCAACTGGAGGAGGAGGAGGAGGTGGAAGCCAAATGTGCCAGGCAACAGCCTCCGCAAAAATATGGAGGTCTGAGCCTCGTGGGTCAGCGTGGTCCAGGATGGCTGGAAGCAGGGCTGTCCGTTGGTAGGAAATGAGCGAATGAGAGTGGAAGCTGGAGATGAGATCACAGGGCAGCCATAACTGGCCTACCTGGCCGTTGGATGAGCCTCTTATAGCAGAAGTAGACAAACGAGAGCCTTTGGGACAAACCCAGCCCTTAACCTGCTTTTGTAAACGAAGTTCGAATGGAATACAACCACATCCGTTTGTTATGTATTTCCTATGCCTGCTTTTGTGCTACATCAGAGTTGAGCGATTCAGAGAGATGATAGGGCCCACAAAGCCAATGATATTTTCTATCAGGCCCTTAAAAAAATGGGTGATCCTTGGGTTACCAGTTTGAACTGTTCACCTGAGTTTCTGTAACTGACTCAAAGGCCTCTGCAGGACTTTTATACTCCTAGGGCCTCGGAGCGGCAGCCTCACACACCTTCCCCTTCCCTATCATGGACAACTAGCTGTTCATCTGCATCATAAGCTCGTCCAGGCATTGCTTTCACAATCCTGAATTTCATGTCTTCATTTATTGTTTCTCTTGTTTGGTTGTTTTTATTTAAGGGCTTGGGCGCACACCTGCCTGCGCTGACATCATCACGTGCCTTCTACTCGCCAGCAGAAGCTCGTCACTCAACACGGAGGCATTCTGCTTCCTCCGCCTCCTCCCCAAGTTCTTCATAAATTTTTGTACCGCTTTTTAATGCTGCTGAAAATCGATTTTTTTCACTTGCCGTTACTGCTTTCAAATTCCATGCTCTGACAAATAGCTATTCCTCTGTAAAAAGGCTCCCCTAGCCTTATAAAGCCCTTGGAAAACAGCAGGTATACCAACCGGCATTTACAGAACAGAAGAATGAAGAAATACTCAGGCTTTTCTGATGGGCCACACTACAAGTTTTCTTTTATTAGTAAATCCCCCTATACATTTAAAACCATATTTGATCTATAAAAATTAAATTTGTACATGGTTTTCTAGGGCTTATCTCTCTAATGTAGAGCAAGAAGTGTGATTATTGTTTTATTAACCATTGGCAGTAAAAGGAGAGTTGAGAAGGTAACTCGGAGTTTTAAAAGCTCCTTTTTATAGCACGCAGTGTATATTACTACCTGGGCCCAAACTCCCTTACTGCGTTACCTTGAGTAAGTTAATCAACTTATCTGTGCCTCAGCTTCCGCGTCTGCCAAAAAGAGGGGCAGGGAGAAGGATTTTAACTAACCTACCTCATAGGGCTGCTGTGAGGGTCAAATGGGGTAAAGTATTTAAAGAGGTTAACTCAGTGTCCGGCACACAGGACACACCTTATGTTAGTTATTACTATGATTCTTAGGGTTTTTTCTTTCTCTTCCTTTCACTGCACCCCGTTCCTTTCCTTTTTTCTATCCCACCCCAGCTGCATAGAGAATAAGAATCTACCAGGAAGAGCACTGCATGACCATCCCAGGGGACACAAGGTAGTTTTCCCTCCCATCTTTCTGACTTCCCCCTGAGGAACACTTCCTCCCACATTTCCGGCCCATGTGGTTGGGGTGAGGTCAAACTCAGTCCTGTCTCCCAGGGACGGGCACATGATCCAGACAGAGTCAATCACTATATTATATCTACCCTTGTCCTCCTCCTCCCCCCAGAGCAACGTGCTCCGAGAGGGACATGTGACCGAGGTGAGGCCAATCACAACTAGTCCCTGGGCACTGGTGGAGTCTCCCTCTTGTTGCTGGGTAGACTATCGACCTGGAGCTCTTGGTAGTCATCTTTATTGGCACTGGGGAAAATCTTCCCAGAAATGAAACCAACATAGCAAAAACAGCTGTGACAGATGAACAGGAACGATGTCCTGGAAAGGAACAGGAGCCCTTGGTTCTAGCTGTGTTACTCTGAACTGTTACTTGTGCTAATTTTTTATTTTATTTTTTTACTTTATGCCACTTTGAGCTGGGTTTTCTGTTACTTGCATGTAAAGAGTTATGACACATACTAACAGATTGACCCGACCTAGGGCTAGAATTGAACACAAATCTTGCTAATCTTGGTATTGCAAAGAAAGCATGACAAGGAGAGGTGGCAGGCATGCCCTGTAATCTTGGTCTGTCTTTAGCCAGTTGGGGATTGCTGGGAAACCCGTTTCATCTTTCCGGTCCTAGCATACTTGTATGTCAAATGAGAGAGGTGAGTGAAAATCAATCTCTGAGATCCCTTTTCAGTTCTAAGATTCCATGAGTCTATTATTCTTGGGTTCTTCTCAGTTGCGTATATTGTGATGTAAATGGTTACCGATTCTCGTATTTTCCTGCTTCCTTCTCTTTCAACTTTTAAAATATTCTACTAAAGCCTCAGTCCCTGTACTCTAAGTGTTTATTTCTCTCCCTTCAATTTCCTTCTATGGAAAATTTATTTATTTTTGTGTACTTGGGCATAATGATCCCATTTTCTTCCCATTTCTACATTTTTAAATCTGATTAAGGCGATACGTTCCTTGAGGGTTGAAACTAGAGTTTTCCTGTGGGTGTAAACATTATTTTTTTTAATTGCTAACCAAGCTGCCAGTTTTTACAGAGCAGCAGGATATGGGTTTTAAGTAATGTAAGCAGGAAATGGGTCTCCAGCCCACACAAAATAAATGCAAAAGTACTGATTTTCCTTGAGTCCACATCTGGCTTACTCATTTATAATTTTAGCCTGAACTGAAATTCTCCCACAGAACTACAGGGTGACATCTATGTCTACAGAATGGCAGACCAAAAAGTGGAGCATTGGGTGATCATCCTGTGAGTCCCACTTACCCCTATGAACCTATGAATAGTCTGGGTATTTCAGGTCAATATCATGCTTTTCTCATCAATGGGGTGATGTGGGGCCTGTAAGTGAATGTTAGCTTCCTATCTTTATATTCCTGCTTTTAAGCAATTCAATAGCTGAAATGTGATCAACTGATCAATCATCTAGAGACAGAACTATCCAGAGGACAAAGACCCTCCCAAAAGAGATGAAACAGACAGGAAGCTTTCTTGTCTGATGAGCCGATCCATTCTGGTTCATCAGGACCCTAAATATGAATAAGACTTCAACCCCAACTGCCTTAATGGCTACTTCTTGGCAAATATAACAAAATGATCTAGAGACAGAGGTTTCAGGGTTGGTTGGTTTAGCAATTCAGTCATGCCATTCAGGGCATGATTTCTGTCTATCTGTCTACCGTTCATCCACAGTGCCTGCTCTGGCCTACAACGGACTTCCCTTGGGGATGCAGGACAGCTGCTGCAGCTACATGCTTCCTTATTCTCGTGCATTAGAAGGGAGAGGGCACGTCCGTCCCAATATTCTAAGCATGAATCTTTTTGTTTTGGCTTGGTAATTTTATTTTGATTAAATTTCACATTTGCTGAAAAGTTGCAAGATTAGGACAAAGAATTCCTGTATACCTTTCTTCCATGTTCACAATTCTTAATATTATGCCACATTTTCTTTCTCTATCTCTTTCTCTGTCTTGCCACACACACACCCCTCTTGAACCACGGAGAGTTAGCTGCAGACATCGAGAACAAGGACCTTCTCTTACATAACAATAGTCCAATGACCAAAGTCAGGAAATTTAAAGTGGATACAATGCTATAGTCTAATCTACAGTCCCTATTCAAATTTCACTAACTGTCATAATAACACCCTTCATAGCTATTTTACCTCTGATCTAGGATCCAATGGGGATTATGCACTGCACTTAGTTGTCACAGCTCCTCAGCCTACCCTTGCCTTGCACGATCTTGGCATTTCTGAGGGGGACTGGCTATTTTTGTAATTGGGCTATTTGCTTTCTTATTATTGAATTTTTAGACATTTTATGTATTCTAGATACAAGTCCTTTATCAGATGTTTACAAATATTTTCTCTTAGTTTATGGCTTGTCCCTTCATTAATTTCACAGTATCTTCTAGAGCACAGACATTTTTAATTTTGATGAAGTCTGATGTACCATTTTTTTGTTTATGGCTCATAAGGCTGTGTCTTGAATTCATTCTCATTGGGCCGGACTTTGTTATGTGTTCACACCCTGAACCCATGACTGTGGCTGCAACACAGAAAATGCTAATTGGTTTGAGTCAAGTGAGTTGGTCCCAGCCCTGACGTTTTCCCTGAAGTGTAGAAACCAGGAGGCAGAAAAGTGAATTAAAAGCTGGGGACAGTTAGGACACTGGGCAGGACACCAAAAAACCTCCCAAAGTCACAGCTCCCAGCAGAGCGCCGTTTGCTCCCCGAGCCCCCGCAAGACGACGACGCTGCACAGTTGTGGGCTTTCCCTCCCCAGTCAGGTTCCTCCTCCGTGGTCACATTTTCCCAGTTCCAAAATCCAGGAGCCCTTAACATGTAAGATAAGTCTCCAAACCCCGCTGCAAGACTGTGACTAAGATGCCTGGCTTTTTGGCCCACACTCTGAGAGGGCAGTGGTCATGTCTCAGGCATCCCCAGAGGCCCCGCACAGCAGCTAGCATTGGGCCCCACTCACAGTCCGCCTTTGCCAAATCCCCAAGTGATGGGATAAACGGAGCAACAGCAACCCAGTAAGTGCTTCATCAGCACACCCCCCAACATCTTCCTTAGGCCTGGGTGAACCAGGCCATCTGCCTGTCAATTTCTGACTCCCCACATTTGAAAGCACTGAGGAGAGGATGTAAGAATGAAGCTTCTTGTCTTCTGCCTGTACTAAAGCGTGCCTATTTGAAATCCTGATGATCAGATGTTTATGGTCCGCCCATTTTTAATCTACTGAAATCTCCTTTTTGGCATTAATAAGGCATATCATTGTTTGGAAGAGGGGGTGGGCTGGGAGAAAAAGAATGTACATCAACGTTGGAAAAAAGCCAAAGTGCCAAATTTCTCCATGTTTCTTCCACACCAAAAATTTTATGTTTCCTCCCCTCGAAAAAAGGGCAAACTATCACTAGTGCCAATATTCGTGCCTCTCGTCTCATTTTATTCTCACCAATACAGGCAAAACTCATTATTTCCATTGTCAAGATGGGGAAGTGGTGTCTCTGAGTGGCTTCATGGTATGTTTGAGTTACTAGTGGCTCTGAAATGCACAGAGTTAGTAACTGCTCTGGAATACAAATCTGCCATCCACGACACCCAACTCCTGTCTTTTCACCAACTGCCACTCAAGTTTTATCTGAAAAATCCCCACAGTTATTCTATTTCCATGTCATCTCTGTTTACACCTGCTCTTGGCAATGTATCATTAGTGTCATGTCTGAATTCCACATGTTGACGTCC
This sequence comes from Micronycteris hirsuta, assembly GCA_004026765.1. Lineage (NCBI taxonomy): Eukaryota > Metazoa > Chordata > Mammalia > Chiroptera > Phyllostomidae > Micronycteris > Micronycteris hirsuta. The sequence goes on along the minus strand of PVJI01000289.1, from coordinate 228,576 downwards.
CCCGCGACTTGATTTTGGAAGCTGAGCAAATCGTATTTATAGATAAGGCAAAGAGGAAAAAAATTTTAAGACTCCACTTACATTCTTTGGACATTCCCACTTCAAAGCACTTCTGGAGTCGACAGTACTGGCATCGGTTCCTGGTGACTTTATTAATAACACAGTTCTTATCTCGGTGACAAGTGTAAATCATGTTCTTCTGAATACTTCTGCGGAAAAACCCCTGCAAGCAAGCAAGCGAGACGAGAAAACCGAGTAAAATGACTGAGCTTCAAGAGAAATCACAGCCAGCCTTATCAATGCATTGATTGCTCATCCTGAGTAATGAAGTGATGGCAGCAGAAACATTGACTTATTTAAGCCTTAAAATCCTTGTAAAATATTAATAGTTCTCCCTTTTTGCAAACCAGAGAGCCCCTTTTAATCAAAACTAGACATGACTGTTATTATCTTGCTAAAGGAAATTAATACCAAGCTGATTCAGTTGGAAAACATAATGCAGAGTTGGGCTCCCTCCAAATAAGCTAACTTCATAAGAGGTTGGTTGTCTTGCCGGCCAGAATGGTTTCCAATGAATCCACTCTCAAGAAACCCAATATAAGAGGCACCATATTTGTAAAAGAAGTTGTTTGATTAGTGACAGAATTCGGTCTTTTCAAAGGAGTCTTCTCTGAGTTCTTTTACATATTTAACTCCTGTTAGAATATTTAAAATATGATTTAATTTATAAAGTGTTTAAGAAAAAATTATCCAGAAAACAAAACAGAAAAATGACTACCCATTTAATGGCATATTAGAGCTGTCTTTCCAATATAATAACCACTAATCACACATGACTATTTAAATCAAAGGTAATAAAAATTAAATAAAATTAACATTTCAATTCCTCATTTTCACTAGCTACATTTCAAATGCACACTAGCCACATGTGGTCAGTGGCCACCACATTGCACAGCACATGTGTACAATATTTCCATAATTGCAGAAGGTTCTAGTGGGCAGCACTGTACTGCAGCACTGAGTGACAAATTCACCTGAGTCACCTAACGCTCTTGACAAATGTAACTTTCGGTGCCTTACTCTTTACCACTGATTGGGCCCAGACTCTGTAAGGATTGCAGATGACTAGAAAGTAACAAAATGATATTTGTCTAGTGCAGGTGCAGAGGATTTCTGCTTGGTAGGCATATAATCCCTCAAATTACTATTTTATTGCCTTGTAGGACAACATTAACCAGTTTTGTATCTAACTTTGCAATCTTACTCCAGCATTCTTTTCTCCTTTCATTCTATCCGTCCATCCATCTGTCTGTCCTACCTGTCCACCTACCTAGATATTTTTCTGGCATCCTCCTCTGCACCAGCTTTATTACCCTACTGACTCCCTCATTATTGAGTTAAATAAGTCTTCAGTGTGTGCTTGCTGAATATCGGGATGAGTTACTGTTTTTTAACCCTTTGAAAATTATATGTTGACAAAGGAGGCAATTTGTCCTGATTTTTGTGAAACGCTGAACAGGCTTTTGGCTCCATGAGCAGTTTCCTGACCCTCTCTTTGTCCTCCCTATTTCTATCACACAGCTTCGCAGACGACAGATAATCTAGAGAGGCTTGTTAAACGCACAGATGAGTGAATAGGGAGTGTAGGGTGTATCTGCTACCTTTTCTCTCTTCTACTGCCCAACAAAAACCCCAATGTTGCTAGGAGTATTACAAACAAAGAGTTTTACATTCTCAACTGAGATGTAACGTTTACCTACATCAGAGACAATTCTCTTGAATGGAAGAAATGTCCCATTAACATGTGTTGAACAGCAAATAAGACTCACCATCTGAGTTCCCCTTTCCCGGTAGTCCATTAACACTCCAGGAGCCAGAACGAAAAACATTCAAAGCTAAAGCACATTAGCGAAGAAAGCTCCTGTAACACACGTTGTTTAGGATATTTACGTGGGCACCCTAGGATTTTACTGTCTAAATAAACATACTTTTACTGGCATGCTTCAACTGTAAATGCCTGGAAATCTTGTTGAAGTTTGCGGCTGCTGTCACATCCCAGACACATACATTTTCCAAGAAAACACAGTTTATTTTTGTACTGCTGGAGCTACAAATATGCACAAAATCTAAAGTGACAAGTTATAAAACTTTGAAACCTTCAAAGAATCTGTGTAGAGTGGTCATCTCAAAACACATCCTTTCCTGCGAAAAAGAAAACCCTCCAGGACCCTCTTGGCTGCCAGATGCATACACACACACACTGTACCAAAATTTCACCACGCTCCTGCCAAAAAACACTGACCCAATGGAAGACCCAGTCTTTTCAGCATATGTGAAGCCAGAGAGCTATGGGCAAAGGTGACCTCCGTTTATTAAAAACTAAATATCCAGTTCAGCAAATTCTTAGTGCGTGATTGTGGAGGAGAGAAAAAAACACCCTCATGATGTGCGGGTGGCAGAAGACAGAATTAGAGAACTTATGTGTCACTAATTATCCAGTCTGGGCGGTTCAGTAACAATGACGGCAAGAAACCAAATAGGACGTCTTGGTTTTCCAAATCAGATTTTTGGCTGGATTTCAGGAGAAGGTCTAAGTTTCAGTAAATCATTTCCACCAAGGTAGGATACTTGCTGACTAAACTATACGCTGTGAGGTATTTTTACACATGGGTTGGGTAAACAGCAATGCCCTCTGCGGCCAAAAAGAGGTTTACATGGTAGGAGCCCTCCCTCTCCCTAGTAGATGCTGTGAAGTGGCACCCAAACTGGGTAGCAGGCTTCGCTCAGGCCGCTGCTTTGAAGACCTAGTGTGTGTGTGGGAGGTGGGGGCAGAGCTTCATGCCACCTAAGTATTAATCACTTAATATGTTTATTTAGGTTGACTCTTTTTATATTTAACACAACTTAAATGGAAACTTTTAAACTCTAGCTTAATTGGAAAACCAGCCCCAACTGTCAATACAAGAACACACTCATGAAATAAAACAGAAGTCAGACCCAACCACAATCAGATCTGCTGAGGGCTCAGAGCCCCGGCCTCCTCCCTCCGTGCTGAAAAGGGGGCTGAGCAAGCGTTAGGGACAGATTAGCACTGACCGGAGACTTTCTCTTGGGAGAATTCAGAGAAAAATGAACAAGTTTTTTACTATGTAATTCAATATGATTTAAAGCCATGAATCCATCCCACTGGAAACTGGGAGCCTCACACGCTAGGAAAAAAAACTGTAACCCCAAACTTGTCATATGTAAAAATGGGCTTTAGATAGACTGTGTTCAAGTGTGATAGATGGGTAGAGACACATCTAGAAGAGAAAAGACTGAAAAGCTAAGCATATGAGGTCTGTCCGGAAAAGGTCCAGCCATTGTTAATATAATGGGAATGTGGCATCTATGGAAGCTGCCAGCCAAGGAGAGTGGACGGGAATGCACATGTGTGAACAATGACGACTTCACTGTCCTAGTCAGTGGGGGCAGTAGACGCAGTCAAGTGAGCATGCGCACTATGTGGCCGTTGCATTAAAAATGACTGAGTGAGTAGAGCAACAAATTTGCATCAGATTTTGTGTTAAGCTCGAACATTCTTCCAAGGAAAGTATCATGATTCAGAAGGTCGCAACTGTGGGCAATTGGTGATTGGCAGCTTCATCATGACCATGTGCTCCCTCATGCATTATGTCTCATGCAGAGCTTTCTGGCAAAACATCAAATCACCCAGGTGAGTCAGGCCCCCCTGCAGCCCAGATTTTGGCGCCTAGCGACTTCTGGCTTTTCACAAAACTAAAATCACCTTTGAAAGGGAAGAGATTTCAGACCGTTGATGAAATTCAGGAAAATATGATAGGGACTGAGGTGTCATTGTCCTATGTAAAATGTTTCTTGTATCTTGTATCTTCTTCAATAAATGTCTCTATTTTTCATAGCGTGTGGCTGGATACTTTCTGGACAGGCCTTGTGTAATGAAGAGGGATTTGGTCCCATTTGGAAGAGCAGCCCCAGGGGACAGAGGAGGGAAGAGGAAGAGAGGAGAAGTCAAGGTGCTGGGTTGCTGCCCTCTTCATTACCACTGTGTGGCTTTGGGCAAGTCACAGCCCTAGGGAATGGGGTGGCTTATTTCTAAGATCCTTTCGAGCTATAAATTTCTGGGATTCCAATGAGTGATCACACCAGGGAATGATGAGTTAGGATGGCTTTAGAGTTGAGAGTGAGGGCATTTCTGTGGACAAAGAAAATGGCCACAGGGGAGGTGGTGCTGAAAGACTAAGGAAGGAGACATCCTCCACCTGTGTGGGCAAAACGGCAATTTCTTGGGACTAGCCGGGGGCTGAGCAGACCCATATGAGGGCTTTCATAGACTCCTGTGACTGCACCTTCACCACACCTCTGTGAGGGGCTGCAGGCAGACACAGGCGGCTGGACTGAAGGTGAAGCACTTCGCTAACCAACCCGTAAGCTCACGGCTGTAAGTTTTCAGGTCTGGTTTTCTGACACCAAGTCTAGGGCTGCTGAAACTGCAATTTTACTCTTTCACTTTCCTGGAACATCGCTTTCTGGGTAAATCCAGAAAACCCCTGTCAGGTCTTCAAGCTGTACGTCATCTCATCCAGGAAGTCCTCTCTGGCAGAGACAAGCACACACGAATGCGTCCTCCTCTAGGCCACATTGGTATTTGGCTTTTCCTTCTCATCACAACTATTGAAGTATGATAGTGAAAACATTAAACAATGCTACTACCTACTTCCGAGGTCCCATGGGCAACAGGGGGGAATGCCAGCCTGTGGCCAGGGGTTGTGGCCCCAGGGAGCTAACTAGGCACCCTGTGTTTCCACATTCAGGGACCACCACCAAGCATGACACCTTCCTTGCTGGGATGCAGGCCTCCCTGACAGGGGGAAAGAATGGAGATGGGAGCCATCTCCCCAGAACTAAACTGGGTGGATTGGTGGGCTCCCATATGGTTTTGGGGCAATACATAACATGGTTTCTCTGGAATCAAGCCAGCCAGTGGGCTTGGGTAAGAAGAGGGAAAGACTCAAGGCAATGTCTATTAAACAACTGGTAGGAAAGTATTTCAATATTTCAACACCTAATAAAATTGTATTGGTACATATCCCCAGAACCAGGACAGACCTTACATACTGTAGACAGTCAATAAATAAACATTGATAGAATGAATGAGTGAATGAATGAATGAACTCCTCAGCTATGACCAAAGCCAGATGGATAGTCCTGGATGTATTATACATTAATTCCATAAAAATTCTTCAATAGTTATATATTTGTTGAGGATGATATCATCTGTACTTAAGAACATAAGCAAGCAATACTACTGTACTACAGATTTGCAAATATTGCCTTTGGAAAAACTGAATAAATGGCGCATAGGAAATAAAAAAGTAAATAAGCAAGCAGATTTCTCCGAGGTTAATAAAAGATCCATTAATTTGCGTTGGAATGCAGTTTAGTCCATCAGGACTTCTGTTGGTTAACCACGGTTTGTGTTGATTAACTATGATTTCTGCTGTTAATCATAACTTCTGTTGGTTAATCATGACTCCGATGAATTAGCCATGACTTTTGGGTTGGTTAACTATGACTTTTGTTGTCTAATCAAGGCTTCTATCGATTAATCATGCCATCTGTTGACTGGGATAGAGCCAGCAGCATCATTAACACTGTCACGACCTAGAAAAAGAAGATAGATCTTCATCACCAACTGAGTCAAGTGTGTTCTAATCATGGATTTTTTGACCCTTTCTAACCTCATGATCTTCTGCTCTCACTATCAAAGAACGAGGGTCTAACTACAAAGGGACAAAAAATACTCATACGGTAGAGAAGGCCACATACGCATGAGAGACATCTGGTTGACGGTTCACTCCCTAGCACTAGTCACGGAAGGCCCGGAACTCACTCAGAGGACTTCTGCATCCCCTTCAGGGAAGGAAGCACCACTGTTCTAATGAATCCTCTATTGTCTACAGTGCAGAAACCATCCTAAATCAGAAAGAACGAGAGTCTCTTGTAAAACCAAATATTCTCTCCTATACCTGAAAATCTAAAGTTCATAATTCTCCTGATGGGCTAGTCTCAAATCCCAAAGCTACAGAGACCACGGAGAAAATAAAAATGGCTAATGTCACTCCCTTTGTATTTTGATAAGAGATCAAGTTGGGCAATACTCTCTCTGCTAATACTCTCAAATCTTTGCTCTAATTCCTGTAATTTGTTTTTCCATTCATGGAGCCTGTTTCACCTTCTAGGTTTCAGATGTTACCACACATCATATTCTCCACCCTCTCCCACGGAGGGTGATTTTCGTCAGTGTGGATACCGGCTTCCTGAGTAAGAATTAGGCTTATTTCGGGCACATGTGGATTTGAACTCTGACTCTGTCACTTCCTATCTGTGTGATGCAGAGTGAGTTATAATAAGGCCCCAGTTTTTCCCATCAGTAAAACGGGGATAACAAAAATACCTACCTTGGGGGATTACTGAGTGTACCCAATCAGAGAATACATGTGAAATGTTTGCACCTTGTCCAACACATAGCAAGTGCCCCATGAATGGTCTCTACGATGATGAAGCCTCTTTCTTTAAAGCTTTCTTCAGAATGATTTTTAATATATTTTATGTGTTCAAAATAAGGATTCCCAAATGGGATGGAACACTGTTCTGAAATGCTGAACGATACAGACTATTGTGAATAGGCAGGCAGCCTCACGGTTCCAAAGGCCATCTCTCTCTGACTCGTTCACGTGCTGATGCATTCCTTCAACGCCAATGAACTGGAGAGGAGGTGGTGGACTTTCCTGGGCATGCTAAGATGGAGTTGACCCTTGTACAGCACAGGTTTGACCCGCATGGGTCTACTTGTACACAGATGTTCTTCAATAAATATGTAGGTATATTTTCTCTTTACACTTTTCTTAATAACATTTTCTTTTCTCTAGCTTACTTTGTTGTAAGAATACAGTGTATAGGACATATGATATAGGAAATATGTGTCAATCAACTGTTTATGTTATCAGCCAGGCTTCTGGTCAACAGTAGACTAGTAAAAGTTTTGGGGGAGTGAAAAGTTATACTCAGATTTCCCACTGCATGGGTAGGTGGGTGTCCCTAAATCCCACATTTTTTCAAGGGTCAACTGTTTAAGGCACGATTTCTGCTCTTTCTCAATCTACCAAGAATAAGTCAAGTGAACACTCTGTGGCAGATGCCACCAGGCAGTGTATTAAGAACTTTAATAAAAGCAGAAAGTTAAAAAGTACCCAGCATAGTGCCCAGCACATAGTTGGCACAAATAACGTATTTACTGAGTACAGGCCATAGGAATCCAAAGGTCTTGGTGGGGGATTGGCACTTGATCCCAGCTCTACAGAAGGGATGAGATTTGAATGGCAGGCTTTTACCCTTATGGGTGAGCAGCAGAGGTCATGAGAAAACACAGGAAAGTGCCACTGGTCCATGTTGGCAGAGCTGTGAATAATGGGGATGGACCATGAGAGTCTGTGTGTGTGTGTGTGTGTGTGAGAGAGAGAGAGACACACACACACACACACACAGATACACAAACACACACACACACAGCTCGAAGAGCGGATTGATGTTCAGACTGGGGAAGATCAGGAAGGTCACGCAAGGCACTTAACTGGAGAGGCATTTACTCTTTCGTGCAGGAGACAGTTAGGGTCAGAATTATATTCTGCCAAGATTATCCAGGAAGCTGTGCATCACTGATTTCATCATGCTATTATTTTATACACAATAAAGTAGACAGTGAGTTCTGGACATCAATACAAATAACCTAAAAACCCTAGCCTGCCCTCAGATCTGGAAACAAATGTAGCCTAAGAATCTTGATTTCCTTTTTTTAAAATTCTTTTCCATCACCATTTATGCCCCCTATACCCTCTGCCACCTTACCCACTCCCCTTCCCTCCCTCCGCAGTCACCACACTGTGGTCTGCGTCCAAGATTTCATTTCTGAAATAACGTTTCAATCTGTTGACTCCTATTGAATTATAAGGATGCTTGTGAGAATTCATACTGCAGGGTTTGGAATGGAAGTTGCTTTTAGGCATTAGAAACACCTACACCAGGTTTCACACGTGCAGAACATGTCACAATCGTTCGAAGAAAGGCACTGAGTAAAAACTATTTTCTTTTTTTGTTGTTGTTAAAAAAAAAAAGCAACCTGGCACAATATTAGTCATAAAAAACATTGGATCAGGAGAAAAATCACCCAAAAAGCAGTGTGGGAAGCACATCAGTTTGCCCTGGGCTTTTGCAGAGTTAATTTCTATCCCATACAAAGTTCAAAAGGGTAATTTCTCCTTCCAAAGCGAAATAAGAGAAAGAAAGTAAGGAACCACTAGGTTGTTTTGTCTTGGTCATTAAAAGGAAAAGATTTCAATCCCATCCCAATCACAAAATAACCAGGTGGCTGCCTGAGTAGGGTATGTCCTCACCCTGGTCACAAGGCTGGTGCGCAGTGAGGCCCGACCCCCTCTGCACAGAGCTGTGATTCCCATCGCCAACCAGAAGCAATGATGCTGCCAGTAGAGAGGAGTATGGAATAATTCCATCACAGCTACTCTGGGAAACACAGTTTTCAGACCAGGAAACACGTTGCCTTAAACAAACAAGAAACACCCTCCAGAGCGAGTGGAAGTCTATGCGTGACAATATCTGAAAAGTTATTAATAGCAAGATTTGGGAGGGAGAAAGAGAAAAGTAAAGACCTTTTCACCCCACTGGAAGACAATGGGTGAGAGGGAGGGAGAAAGTAGAAAAACAGCCTACTATTCTGATGACAAACCGAGAGTTTCCTCCTAACCTGGGAGGGTAGGCACGAATGTGCCGCAAGGAGCACGGAACGAGTCCAGCTAGGGAGGGGGGCACACTGGAGCCACAAAAAGGAAAACAAGGTGAGATTCCTACTCCAAACAAGAAAGTTGAGAAGTTGAGTTTTCCCAAGGGATAGAGGCTTAGAGTTGTTTACTTTTGTTAAAAAAAAAAAAATCCCCACCAGGACAAGGTCCCACTGTTAAGAATTAGCAAAGATGCAGGAACGACAGCAGTAAAGAGTGAATGCTTAGGCGTTGGACAGCCGCGCCTTCAATAAGGTCCATGATTCTACAGCGCCGCTTGCTTGCTAACTGGGAGACTGTCTCTTCTGTCCTTTCACTTTGAACCTGGCCATGTATGTTAGGCTTGGGACTTTCAGCTTCCTTGGACCAGAAGTTTCCTTAGCACGTTCACTCTTGCCTACGTAAGAAAAGCGAGCCTTTATTTTGGGAGATGCCTAGAAATGTGGTTCAAAAGAAAGCAATGACTACAGATTTAGCAAAGAAATCGTTTCCGTGGGAACTAATCTTTCTGGAAGAGGGTGATCACGGCATTTTCCTGGACTTTGTCAGGTGAACCCCTGAGAACCCAACCTTTGTTAGACCCAGAGGCCAATGCTCTCAATCCTTTTAATCCCCAATTAATTAAAACTCCCTGGGAATACCAATAAAAAGGCAGTCAGTGTTCTTAACTGAGAACCTGAACTCACAACGTCAGAGCTCGAGGTCCAGACTTCCAAAGTTTAGACGTCCCAGGAAGGGCAGGGAGCCAATACATTCAGGTCACAGTGTTCTTTAGAGGGACACTATCCAGGTAATATAAACTGAAAACCAATAGTAAGACCAATTAATTGGCTTCATAAAATATCTTTTAATGTAGGTAAAAAAATATCTTTTTTTATACCAAAACATGACCTTGTTTAAAATAATAATAATAATATATTAAAGTGATCAGTTATCATATAGGTCTGATTATTATAACGCTTAATTGGTAGGTGGCTAATCCATCCGATTTTGTGGCCCATGATCTAAAAATAAAATTTGGGAGTAGAGAGTTTCCTAAGGCAAGTAAACACAATTAGTTAAACTGGCTGCTTTAAAAAAGTAGAGGGACCAGTTATGGGCAGGGCCAGCTTCAGGAGCATGCAACCTGCAGTGCCCTGTACTTAGAAGGACCTTGTGTGCGGTTTATTGCGCTGCTGCCACCGTCTTGAAATTCTGAAGCGCTGGAACAACAGGCAACCATTTTCACTTTGCATTGGTTCTCTCAAAGTAAGAAGCCAGTCCTGGCTCCAGAACACCACGCATAGCCAAGGTTCCCAACCTTTTTCCTTCATGAGGATGTAGAAGTCTTGGATAGTCTCTCTTTGCCTCTGGCTGACCTCAAAGCGAATTTTAAGACTGTAATCAGACAATTAAGCAAGTCTACCACAATCGCACCGTCCCTGTAGGACCCCCCTGGAAGCTTCTGAGCAATTCCAAACCCCAGGAAGAGCCAGAAAACTGTTCAGGAGGCATTTTATGTTCTACTACTGGGCTTTATTTCTCACATGTATAAGGGACTTTGGAGGGGAGCGGGAGGAACAGAGAGAATACAGAGAATTTTTTGAGAATTGCATAAAATTTCCTCCATAATAGCATATATATTGAGGTGCAATTTCAGGAGGGTGCCCAGAAGCTCATTTGCAGACCTCCCCGCTGCCTCTGATCTCCACTTGGGAGCCATCTAAAAAAAGGTGAAATTAGAAATATGGTGAAGACTAGGAGGTTGAGAAATTAATCTGTTATCCAAAAAAAATTCTGTACAGCAGGTTAAATATTATAAATAGACTATCTTGGGCCCACTTCCCCTCTTCTCAAGAAATTGAGTTGAGATATGGCAGAAAGAAAAATTTAAGACAGAAAAAAACTGAAATGGATTTCACTGGGCTCCACATAGCTTTCTTAAAATCTGGTCTTGAGAATTTACTTTAAACCAACTAAAGACATCTGTTTTCTAGATTACTTGGGTCAGTTATTTTGTGCCCTTCCATAGTGAAACCCATAGTTACCGATTTATTATCAGGAGTACTCTAAATATAACAGGGCAAGAAGCCAGTGCATTTAAGTGTTTTTAATTCTCAATTATTTTACTTAGAAAATGCACCAAAATAGCTCCTAAGCCACGACCCAGAAGTTAGCAGACCCCAGCTGTTTTGCACATTAATTACTAAATCTCATCTGGACCCAAATTAAAGATCTTCATCTGTACTGAAGAGGGGATAAAAAGGTAAGCAGAAAGCAGAAGGAAATAGAGCCAAAACATGCTCAAATATATACTTAAACTCTGCAGAAGAGCATGAATTTTTAAACCTCTTTTAGAAGTTTGGTATGCAACATTTCACCATGAACAAAGCCAGGACTTAGCTCTGTCATAACTGCTGGTTGATGACAATGTACATCACCATAGCAACTGCATATCACATTATTCAAAGGCCTTTCACAGACACCAATAATTATGATGTACTTGGCATTGTTTTATGATGTTAAAAAGGACTTAAAGTAGAAAAGAAAAATATGGTTGTCCACAATTTGCTGTACTTTTTCCAAGTTAATTTAATTTTCAGCGCCATTCTAGAATCTTCTCACTAGAGTTTAAAACATGGTTACGTCCTGAATCTGAAGTGAAAAGGAAGAAATCAGAAAGGAAGTACGGGCAGGAGAAGGGAAGCCAGTAAGGCAATCACATTTAAGTCTTCAAGAGTCAGACAAGGAAAGTCACGGGCATTTACTGGATGTGGCCTTCTGCTTCTCTGCTCTGACAGCACAAAAATCTCTCCAGCAGTTTATCGAGAAAATATTGCTGAAGCTCCTGCTTTCAAAATGGATTCTGTCCTTGTATGGAAAAGCCGTGGTGTTTCCAGGCTAAGACCTGATACAATGCATCATCCCAAGTCCACAGAATGGTTTAGAGCCCACCTGCCCCTCAAAGTTGCACAGCCCCCAACCTAGACTGTTCTCTCCTTTCCTCTGTGCCTTTACATATGCTGTTCCCTATAACTCAAAAGTCTTTTCCCTGTCTTATCCTTTGGTTCATACTGCCTCATGCCCTAAGTTAAGATGTAGCCCCCAAAAGGGGTCAGGCACCTGTGAATCCCAACCTGCCATTCTAGCATACCCTGTTGGAAATTCTACATTTATTCTACACCATTTCAGTGGTTGATCGTTGTGTCTCATTCTTCCTCAACACCGGAGTCCTTTACAGGCAGGGCTATGTCTTAATCATCTTTGTGAGGAAACATGAGCAGCTCTCATAATTAAAATAACATGTTGCAAGTTATTTTGCCTTTTAAGAATGATACAGAGATTCAGTGTAGAAAAGAAGGGAGGAAATCAAAGGTCCACAAAGACACCCAAATTCAGTAAGTATAACCACCAGCAAGATTCCCTAAATATAAGGAAAGGGAAAAAGGAAGTTATATTTTCAATAGTGAAATTCCAATATCATAAATTCAGACAGAAGTAGTAACTTCATGATTTATCCCAGCCTTCCTTCTCGCTGATTCCAAATTAGCAAGAAATAAGCTCAAATTTCACCCACAGCTCCTCTTTCTTGATCTTTAAAATTTAAGTTGCTATATTATGTCAGCACGGTGCCAAGACTTGAAATTAAATAGGTCCCCAAAGCAAAAGGTACAGCTCTTTTAAACAACGTGAACTTGCCTGCAATTAGCACATTACAGCTTCCACCAAAGTACCAAGCCATATAAAAACACACTCTGGCAGCTACTGCTGCTCTGCGGACCTTAACTTTTCGACTCTCTGTACCGATTTTACAAGAGAAAATCTGGCAGAATACACACAATTAATGTTTTAAGTGTTACTTCTCTGCGTTCCCCTTCCATACCTGACTTTAGAGGCTAAAGACAATGGCAGCCTCTTGATTCCACTGGAGAGAAAGGGGGTGGGGAATGGCCCCAGTAATAAAAGAGGTACCTGTCAATTAGTTAGATTGTACTCCGGTTTTCAATGAAAGGCGGCCTAATGGATGCAGGGGGACCTGTTTTATTTTCCCTGACAGAGTCCTTATTTTTAAACTCTTCGCTTCATTTTCCAAAACTGCTGGTTTTAGACAGAAGAAACATATATCTTGAGTGAAAAGCTGTACGTTCTTCTTCTATTTCCTGTATCAAAATTACATTTTTCTCCTTGGCGGCTGCTTCCCAGAGCTTTCTGCAGCTCCAGCCGAGCTGGTTAATGGATGGCCGTGCCTGATGTTGTGCTCTGCTCCAGAAGAAGGGGCATCAGAGCCAGCCCCTAGGGCCGGGAAGCCTCATGTGGGAGTTCTGAGGGTGTTTTATCCTATTTTTGCTCTTTTCAGATGGTCATCCCACGGCACTTCATTTACCCTTCTCATTTTCTCCAGAAGGACAAAGGAGATCACTTAGGTGGGTGTGTTTATTTTGAACTCATCTAAAAGTACTCCAGTCTCTCTTCGGCATCTGCCTGTGTGTGGAACTGGGGAATTCTTTTCCTGAGATCAAACAGGACTGGAAATTTCCTTGGATGTGTTTGGCCTTCTCCCTTGGAACACACACATTTTCAGGACTGATATTTTTACCCAGGGTTTTCTCCGATGAGTAATTAGAAGATGTTCACGGGCAGGTGTAGGGAAAAGAGGTGGGCCCCCATAAATCATTATCAAGCTGCATTTAACCACCAAAGGACTGAATGGCTTTTCATAAATGGCTGAGCAGTTTTGTTGCTGTGGAACATCACCGTGCCTAGGCTTTGGGGATCCGCGGGGGGAACGCTTTTTACTGCCAAGGGGAGTTCCAGCAGCTGAACCAGTCCTTCAGGGCTGGATCAACCCCTGGCTCAGGACTGGAAAATAAGTTGTGAATCACATCATCCTGGTAATGTGAGCTTTAACGTGTCTACAGGGGGAAGAGAAAATGAATCACATATTAATTTCTATTTGTTTTTAACATCATCTGAAGTGTACTCGGTTCAGGGCAGAGCCGTCTGCAAGAGACACATTAGGACGGAGCATCACACCTTAGCGAGCATTAGAACAGACCTTGTGAAAACACCAGGCAGCGACACAAAAGTAATGCTTTAATCCTGCCAAGAAAACAGAAAGGGCTTTTAGGGGCCCCTCAGAAGGAGAGTCTGAATTAATTTGTAATTTTGGGTTTCCAAATGGCTTTTATGAGCTTGCTTACCCCAAGTATTTCAGCGCATCATCTCCTTTAATTTTTAATTTTTATCCACACACTGTGCTCCAAAAATATACGGATCTGAATCATTGCCCCTCATCTTGTTATCTTAATGGGGGAAGGATAGAGTATCATGCCGGCCATTCCGCATTAGGTGTCCTCATTTACAGATTGAAAAAAAATAAAGTGCCGGACATAAATTATTTAAAATCTATTGTATCAGTGTGTGTTCTGTAAGCATTCACTACCGGCAAAGCAGACAGATTATTTTTCACTTTTAATTGTGTTGATACCTTATCTGCTTTGTTGAAAGTGGAGAGTGGTATGTGAAACCACCTCTCACGCTGAGGAACAGAGAAGCTATGGGGTCTATTATTTAAAGCCAAAGTAACCCATTTAGTGGACATACCATTAACACACTCCCAAGGAAGGGAAGACCTGGAGCTGCTCTTTACATTTGCGGTGTGCCTGTTAGTGCGTCAAACATGAACGACGATGAGACAGACCCACTTTCCTTAAAGAAGCTTTTAGCTGCGGGAACTGGTGACAGCAGACACTTCATGTCACCAACCAGGCACAAAGGCAGCCATTGTGTGTGAGTGAGAAGGGGGATCGTCCTCCTCCGTCTGCTCTCCAAATCTCAGGTGTGTTGTAAAGCATAGAAACATCACTCGGATGAGATTCTCTGTCTTAATCTAAAGACAATATTTAGAACAATGAAAACATAGTTAGATGAGAAAATTACTCATCTCTGATTATAATAAAATTATACATAGGGTACAAAGATTCCATACTAGAAATTTAAAATGAGTCCTAATCGCTCCCCTCCCTTTTGACTCCCCAAGACCAACATCAAGAAATGCCCATAGATACAGAATATGTCAGTACGTTGCCAGAAGTAGCTACCCATTATCTGAATTTAAAATGTCCCTCCAAACACGGCAACTCAGGAATTCATTTCAGTTAACTGACAGATGAGTGGTAGAGCAAAGGCAGATAGCGACTGTGGATTTTTCTGATTAGTTCATTAAGTGGAAGACTTGTCGTAACTCTTTTGTATCCTCAGCACCAAATCCAGACCCTTATCTGGCTTTCAGTAAATATTTGTTCCTATGAGTGGGCGGAGGGCTAAATGGGGGAATGACTCGGTTTGCCAAACTGCCTCTGCCAGGGTAGTAGGATGGTGGAAAAAAAAAGGCACCCAAGTGGAAGTCCAAAGGACCATGGGCTGCTTTTACTTTCTGCCTCTAGCTGGCTTTAGGACCCCAGGCAGACTGTTGAACTCCTCTTGCAATTCCATTTCACACATTTGAAATTATCTCCACGCGCCTTCTAGTGCTGACGTTTGAGATTTCCACGCGTCTGAACCAGGAAACACACATTCGCATGTCCCCAGTAGGAGCCTCAGGTCTGTAACTTTTGTGGATGTGTCTGTTTCAGTAAAAGAGTTGAAGACAGACCAACGCCTCTGCAAATATGGGTCCTTTTTGCCCCAAGTTAAAATCCAGCAAACAGACAACCCCCAGCAAAATAACCAAGGCAATACTGGAACGCAGAAAATGACCTGCATCGTATGTGACATGTGTGAGTTTCATTTCCACACTGTCAAATATAATTTGTGGCAACCCACTTCAGTGAGAGCCAAAAGTTAGTCACCACGCTGTTCTTGCCCTCCAAACCTCAGCACCCCAATCCAGTTGAGCTTCAAACTGAACTCCTGACCTTTCCAGCAATTATCCCCGGAATCTAGACAGCCCCATCATCACCTCCAGTCCGCGTGCGAGCGGAGCCGCAGCCAGGAATGTTCTGCCTCTGGTCCCGAAGGAAACCAGGGTGAGGGAGCGGCTCCTGCCTTCCTTTCCATCTGGTTTCTCCAATAAACGGGAAAGAAATAAATGGAAATGAAAAGTATACAATTTAAAAAAAATTACATTTAACTTCCTTTTGCTAATGTCTGTAAGATGATTTCTGGCCTGGCAGGAGATTCCAGATGGGCTGTCTAATGAATATAATTTAATACGAAAAACCGGAGTTCAAAGAAACACGTTTTTCCAAGTCAGAAGGTAGTCGGTTGTCTCACACTGTTTAATGCAAAACACCGGGACGAGTCATTGCGTTTCTTTTCTTATTGCACATTGGCCTTTAATCCCAATATCAGTGTGGCCAGACCCGAAGCCATCAAAACCAGAAGCTGTCACTCTCCAAAATGGGGCTGGCTCTGGGCACACTCGCCCAAAGGGCCAGAGACCACTAACCAGGCAGTGTGTTTCCCTCTCGGGTCTCAGGATTTATACCACCAATTAAGGCCATAATGAGTGCCCCACGTTGACCTCCTAGGAGCAAGAATTAATTAAGCACAGTATTTCTTAGTAAAGAATGACATTTTTTTCCAAATGAGTTATATAAGGCAGCCATATTTCCTGATATTACTGCGCTTCTGTGGACAATCCTTAATTGTTCACACCAATAGAGCAGCCCAGGAATGTGGCTTAGTTTATGTTTTTAATTTGACAATAAAAGAAAATCTTTACTTTTATCCTTATTTGGGGGGCAAAGAGAATGTTTTGAGTATATTGTGTGTATGGGAAGCACAAAGTTACTTACATTACGAATATATATCATTTCTTTTAATTATCCATAAAAGGAGGAACTAGGGCTCATGTATAATCTCCTTCTCAGCTTTCAAAAATGAAGAGTTGTGTTTTGAACCTATTTGTTCCCCCAAAGTTCTTATGATTCTATAAATTTTGTAATAAAGTTTTTTGGGTTTTTTTAAAAGGCTAAAGCTTCCATTTGTCAACTATGCCTTAGGTCATCTATTCCAGGGCTTGGCCGACTCCTTCTGTAAAGGGCCAGATGTGACCCTTCCAGGTTCTGCCACCAGCACTCAGCGTGGCCCCGGGAGGGCGGACGCGCCACAGCCGCTCACAAATGAATGGGCATGGCCGTGTTCTGAGAAAACTTTCCTCATAAACACAGGATTTGCCTTTACCCCATTTTCGTGTGTCATAAAATAGTCAATTTAAGATTTTTTTTTCCAAGCTTTTAAAATGCAAAAAATATTCTTAGCTTTCAGCTGTACAGAAACAGGTGGCAGACCAGATTTTGCCTGTGGGCTGCAGTTTGGCAACCTCTGGTCTGAAATGCATGTATTTTTAAGTACTCAGTGAGGTTGGAGAAAACATCATCTCTCCTTCCCTGTCTCCCTCCCTCTCGCTCTCTCTCTCTCTCACACGCACACACACACAAATACACCCCAATTACCAACACCATGGTCTCTGACACTGTTGATGTAGAAGAGAAAAAAAATTGACTTCGAGTGTGTCTCTTTAGTGCTATGAACCAGAACACGAAGAAAATCTCAGCCGAAGAAACATTATGAAGGTGATGGAAGGAAGAGGCCTCCTTCCTCTCGCCCTTACTCATGAAGAAAATTCCCACTCTAAATTAGAAATCATGTCCTCTCTTCCTTT
Organism: Micronycteris hirsuta; assembly: GCA_004026765.1. NCBI lineage: Eukaryota > Metazoa > Chordata > Mammalia > Chiroptera > Phyllostomidae > Micronycteris > Micronycteris hirsuta. Next base: position 211,056 of record PVJI01000289.1, on the reverse strand, counting down.
GAGGAGTTAATGTAGCCAGAACGGATCAGGAAATCCCTGTAGTCTACTTGCCAATTAATGTATTTAACTCTAAAAAGCAGGGGCTTTTTAATTTAGTTCATCCATCACTCACAGAACATTTTGGTAGAAAATATTAGGATTTCCAAATAACTTTATAGCTCTGTAAATTGCCAACATACCATCTGCAATTGAATTAACATTTATAACCGAACTGAAATAATAAATAAAGCAAATTACGCTGCAAATATTCGAGAGCGCCCAATATGCACTTGAGAACGATAATTAGCATTTTATAATCATGCTTCATTTTCTTTATCCAACTCCCTGTCACATTAATGATAAAATATTTTAAACTGCACTCTATCAGCAAACGGCAGGGCAATCTCTGCATTGGCCATTAACTAACACAGAGAAGGAAAATTATTTATATAATTTTATATTTATATAAATAATGCTGCTGACGTGACGCATCCAGAGAAGTTTTACTCCTAATCGCACTCTCCAGTCTCCCCGGCTCTTATCTCTGTCTTTGGTTTTCCCACGCTACCCAAAAAATAAAAACAAAAAGCAAAAAACCATCCAGGAAGCCAGTGCTTTATTTGCACCATCTGAACCTGAAGTTCTGTAAGAGCTAAAGGTAATACATTCTTTCAACTGTAGGGAAAAAAAGAAATATGATTTAAAAATGTATTATGTTCCTTGGAGCTAAAAAACTGAAAAGGGTCTAGAGGTCAAGAAGCTTAAGTCACTCGAGTGGAAAAACGCTGGTCCTCAAACAATTCCTTCCGAAGTTCTCTCTCATTATGATCTGACATCCTCAGCTGTGGTTTGTGTAATTTTTTCCTAGCTCCGAACAGAAATTAACTTGACTGAATAAATCAGTCAAGGGTAAACATATATATATATATATATATTTTCAACTAGACTTTGCACCAGTTAGCAAAATTTCCCCCAAATTTCCCATTATCTTCCTCCAAAACCACTTCTTTAAAACAATTGTATCCAGATGCTTGGTTGGTTCTTCGCTGCCTTGTGCCCCTCCCCCATCTGCACTTCACATTTCAGGGTTTCCTCACTGGGTTGCCTGGCTCTGTGTGCAATTCCCATCTCTCTCTGGTCCAGACTGAGATGTGTTGTAAGTGTAAAAGGAACTTCAGATTACAAAGACTAAGTATGAAAAATAATGTAAATCTCTAATAGTTTGATGTCAATTAATTATTGAGATGATATTTTGGATATTGAATTAGATGACGTATGCATACATTATTGGAATTTACTTGTTTCTTTTTAATTTTTTAAAAACGTGGCTACTAGAAAATTTTAAGTTACACATCTAAATCACACTTGTGGCTAACATTATATCTGTTGTACTGGACAGTGCTAGTCTAGTGGGCCCTTTATGCAATGGCGCCTGAAATTTTTTTGTTGACTACATGCTCTCTTTTTGACCCAAATGACTATCACTACAAGGCCAAATCAAGTAAAGCTTTTGATCAAATAAACCCTTTACGAGTCCTGCCAGGCAACTCCAGGCATGTCAAAGAGCAGTGAGCCTGCAAGCTCTGCCTAACTGTATTTTTATCATGATAAAGGTTCAATGAACCAGATGTTTACTTGGAGATACAGGGAAAGTAGATATGATTCCATGGGCTGCAGTGTGCTCGGCCTCCTCGTCTGTCCAGGTCCTATTTCCAAGCATCAAAAACCTTACTGTAGAGGCAGTCTACTGGTTGTGGGCTTGGTTCCGGTGCTAGGTAGCCTGGGTTCAAATCTTACCTCTGCCTGTTATTAACTGTGTGGTCCTGCACAAGTCACTCACCCTCTCTGTGCCTTGTTTCCTTGCCTTTAAAATGGGAATTGGAATATTTTCTATCTCATGAGGTCATTATGATGATTAAAGGAGCTAACACATGAAGAGCCTAAAAACATAAGTACTCAAAAATATTAGCTATTATTATTATTGTCTGCCTTTAAAGGCAGACAGCAGCTTTCACGACGCAAATGGAAGTGGCGAAAGGAACACATGAAGCTGCAACAGAAAGTAAGATGGAACCAAGAAAGAAAGAAAACCAGGTGTAGGAGGAAAAAAGACACACACACACAAAAAAAAAGTCTGGGAGGTACCACAGGTACAGGGAGGTGAGGATGAAAAGGACCGTTACCCCTCTAGGCTCTTTCACATGAGTCATGCCTGTCACTCACTACTGGCTACAACCCACAGGCTGCGCATGCCTAACTGAGGGAACAATCTGCTAATTTTAAATATTTTATTTATTTATTTTTAGACAGAAGAGAAGGAAGGGAGAAAGACAGGGGCAGAAGCATCAATGTGTGGTTGCCTCTCACGTGGCCCCTACTAGGGACCTGGCCTGCAACCCAGGCATGTGCCCTGACTGGGAATCGAACCAGCAACCCTTTGGTTCACAGCCCACGCTCAATCCACTGAGCTACACCAGCCAGGGCACAATCTGCTAATTTTAGTGGTTCATGCATGTGTATTTCAGGTTAAAAGCACAGTATGTTGTGGGTTTCTGGATGAGCTTTTCTTTTCTTCAGCAACAGTTTTTCACAGTATTTTTAATCTCGAGGAAGAAATTCAAAAAAACTTCATTCTCTCATTCTCATCCACGATATCTTCTTAGCATCTAAAACAGAAGTTGCAAACGGCTAATCTGCAAGTTGAAGGGAGCCAAAAGACATGTTTACTTTGGCTCCTGCTGTGGTGGCCAGCGCAGTCTTTTAAAAACTCTTAAATTTGTTGCCAACATTGAAAAAGTGGGAGATTTCAACTACAAAAGAGACTGGCTTAATGTTTCAGCCTAATATTTTCTTGATTACTCATGGTATGGTCTGAATGTTTTCTAGTAGTGAAATGTCTGGAGAACCAGAAAAGACCTTGAAAAGGCCACAGTCCTCAAGTCCTAGAGCATCACTTCAAGTATTGGAAAACTGGCAATGCCAGTCCCACTGTCCCACAGGGCAGGAGCACTCAAAATGGGGTCCCCGGACTGGGCATCTCGCATTACCTGGGAGCTTATTAGAAATGCACATTCTCAGGCTTTCCCTTAGTCCCCCCCATCTGAAACTCTGTGGGTGGGGCACAGCTATCTATAGTTTAACAAGCCAAGTCTGAGCCCTGCTAAAGCTTGAATGCCATGCACGCGGGGTGGCAATCGAGGAGAAGACAGCCACTGTCATTGTCACACTCCCTCCACTCTCTACTGTGCCCAGTTACCTGCATCATTCACTTACCTCCTGGCCATCTTGATTAAGAACCCAAATTCTCAACTCCAAAAACAAAAAAAGGAAATGCTGCTTCTCAATGTTTTTTCTTTTTGTTTTGTTTTTTTGCAGGAAATGACCAGGTATCCTTTTACCCTGAACTGAATTTAATGGAATAAAATATGGAGTGACTTATACTGTCAGAATTATATGAAAAAGGACCAAAATGCATCCTGGTCATACTTTCAAGAAGTAATGAATCAGAGGATGGTAAAGATGAAAGTAAGTAACCTTAGTAATTATTTGAAACTAACCTGGCTTACCTCTTGGGCAGAGAATCATGTTCGCAAAGGTAAAGAGAAAGCAAAGTAAGCTGGAGCCCACTGACTTGGCCCAGGTCCTATACCTCCCCTGGAAAAAGTAGCAGTTACAGTACCTTCTTCATAGAGCTGCAGGGCAGATTAACTGAGTTAACATATGTGTCTGGCACATTATAAGTGCTAGGTCAGTGCTTTTCTCACTAAAGAAATACTGGGTGTACTCTACCATGCTTCCTCCTCAAAATAATTCTAGTGCTTAGATGAGTTACTATCCTCATTCTACAAAAGACAAAACTAGGTTTCAGTGGCTTGTTCAAGAAATTAGGGGAGCCAGGATTTGAACCCAGGCTGCCCAATTCCCAGTCCAGTGAAAAATCACTAGCTCGGACAGAGGGGATGCCAACCAGTAACAGGAAAAGCGGGAACCACACCATTGGGATATTCCATCTCACAAAGACTGAGCCCACTGTGAGGTATACAAATCTCTCCTTTCCAAGGAAATGCAACCATTCTTGTTATTCTGGGATAACATTCAGTTTGTGAGTCGTTCAAGTTCTTTCCCAGCTTCCTGATCACTGCACTGCAAGTAATTCATGAACAGGAGAAGGAAGAGGAAGTCAAAACAGTTTATTCACTCCATGTGGCTGGTGATTCAACATATCCAGTAGGGGAGATGTTGAAACATGCAGTGGGATTAACATGACCGGTGGATGCTGTGATGGGTGATAATCCAGCCTTCTTTGTAATAGATAGTGAGGCTTGGTAGGTGGTAATCCAATGAAACTTTTGGGATCACTACGAGATCTGAAGACTTCGAGCTCTCACAACTCTGCCTAACCCAGAAAGAATTAAAGGCCACCCCGAAACACTTCCATCATTCTATGGATCTCCTTAAAATCCACAAAATTCAAGACTTAAAAAGTCATGGCTGTAAGTATTTATTTATAAGGACTTGAACAAAATTCAGCACATTTCACTTGTTTTTTTTGTTTGTTTAAATTTTAAATAGGAACGAATTAATAAATAGCTCATGGGGTTGATCTAATCTGAAACATAAGAAAATAAAAAAAAATGGTCAGAGAAGGACATGGACTATACAGCAAGGCTGAGATTTTTAAAAGGAGCCATCTAAAATACAATAAAACATCTCTCATGTCACAGTGCAGTATACCACAGTAAAACTGATGAACATACCATGATGGATTCACTAATTTTTAAGTAAATACCCCTGCATATTTTTTCACTGCCCTTCCCTTGACATGCTGTACTTTATAAAAATTCAAGTCCAAGTTCAAAGAGAAAAAACAAGAAGAAAGATAGACAGTATTTTTTTAAACAGCCCAGCCTCAAAAATATGTACAGAATTTATGCATGTTTCAAGTGCTCTTTCTCTTTTGCCAGAGGGTGTAATTAAGGGCCCATAGACAACTTCCAAACTGAGGCCAAAGAGAGTTTTGGGAGTTCAGCACCCTGACCATGCACAGGAATAGCTTGCCCAGAAAAGAATAAATAACTATCTTGGCAGGGAGCTCAGGGAAGAACAAGGAAGAGAGCATCTCACATTAGAACCCATGTTTCATAAAACTAAAAATTCACTGGGTTGCCTAGAATCAATAAGATCATAATCATACAACCTGATACAAGCCAGAGGAAGGCAGGGGGCCTGAACTTGAAGCTAGCTGCCTGGGGATGAACCGGTAGTCCAGCTCAGTAAAGCTGGCAGAACTGGGTCTGATTTGGGCCTTCTGGTTTACCTTTTCCTTCTCTGTTGTCAGAGACATTATGTATACACTAAGTGTGTTTCACTTTTTTAAGTTACCTGTGAAGTAAGAACCCACTCACAACAGCTTAAAGGTGGGCGGCGGCCTAATGTTCACCCACCATGTGACTCAGGGAGTGCGTGCCCTGAAGCAGGGCAAGACTGCTGGTGGGACGCCATGGTTCCCTCAGTCCTTCTTGGTTCCCACCTGTGTGTCAAAGTGAGCCATGAGTCTTCCTACTGCATAAAGGTGCATACTGTTTCCTCCAAACGAGCCACTTGCTTCATGTGGCGGCCACCTAAAAGAGCCTCTGGTGCAAAACAAAACCCAGTTTGAAGCAGACGATATTCTCCAAAGATAGCCCCCACGGTATCTCCCACTTGTAGGTGCTCTTCTAAAGTGATCATACCTCTATCCCAATGAGAAAAGGCTCTATGTCCCTTCCCCTAGAACCTAGATGGTTCTGTGACTTCTTTAACCAATAGAATTTGACAGACAGCACACTATGAGTCTTCCAAGGAAATAAAAGGCTGTGTGGCTCCCACCTTGTCTTCTACAACCTTCGCTTTTGGTCCACTGAACCACCATGTAGTAAGTCTGATGATTCCGAGACTGCCATTTGGTGAGGAAGCCCAAGCTACATTGAGAAGCTACACGTGGGCGCAGCATCAACTAGCAGGTGCATAACTTAAGACACTTCCAAATGATTCCACCTCTTACACATTGAGACCCTGCCAGGTGTTGAGTCTACTCAGCGAGACCCCAGACAGCACACAGCAGAGACAAGCCATCCCCACTGAGCCCCGTCTAAATTCCTGACCCACGGAATCTGTGAGCAAAAAAGAAAAATGTTTTGTGTCTCTAAGATTTACAATGGTTTGTTATGCAGCAGCGGTAACTGGAACACACTGTTTGGATGATCAAAGGTCATTTTAACTCTCTATATTTTTAATCACATACACTTACATTAGAAATTAAACCATAAGGAAGAAGGGATTCCCCTCTCTCTGTCCTACCTACATAACAGAGTCATTGTAAAAAAGCAAGAAGATACTGTATTCGTGAACTCTCGGTAAAGTGCAGTATATCCTGTACTTGTTAGTAATTATAGGATTTATCATTTCATAATGAAAAGAAGCCATCTGTTATTTCACTGATGTGAAATATGACAAGTGGGGAAAGACCAATATTTGAAATTCAAAACCAGTTCAAGCTGAGGCTAAGAAGTGACCTTAATAATTGATAAGGAAAGTCACCCTTGGCACACACCAGCAAGCCATCTCATCAGGTAGCAAAATGAGCCCAAATATCGTTCTTGCATCATCTCTTCCACACCCACAAGCAGTGTGGCAAACGGCAGCCGGGAAGGGATGACGAGACAGGTGGCGTGAACAACCCTGCAGACTTCTGAATGCTCAGGGGAGAACTCACCTACTAAAAATAAAAATGGAATGAATAATGATGCTTACTGATATTGTCATTCTTCCTTTTCTAGGACATTCTCAGCTAACACTGTCCTGTGTTCCTCTCTATCTGCCCCTTTACTTCTGCCCTGGGGTACCTTAGACCTGACACAATCATTGGGCTCAAATGTGCTCTAACCCTGTTTGGGTTGTCCTTATCTCTTCTACATATTACCTATTATAGATTCCTTCACCAGACATTTATTAAATGTCCCTATCATGCTGAGATTCACTGTAGGTGCTGGAAATACAAAACGAGACTTCCAAAGCCTCTATTCTCACTGTACTTCTATACTAGAAGGAGGGAGACAAAAACCAGTGAATACATAAACAATTAATAAAATAATTTCAAACAGTAGTAAGTACTACGAAGGAAGTTCTACCACGGGAACCCTGGTCTGTCAGTATGGCTGCCAGCACTTTTATTTCAATAAAGACTCGACAGGTCACATGAGAGAAATGGTGATTATACAGAGAAGGACAGCTTGTAGGCCTGGGACAGGGTCTGTCACATAAACACAGGGCTAGAAACTGCCCTTTATCTTCTTGGGGTGTTCCGTAATAACATTAGAGGTATGTTATGATCAAATTCAGTTCAGAGAGGAAATTCGGGGTGGAACATAGTATTTTTTCTTGAATCTATCCTATGAACTCGTAAAAAAAATTTTTTGGCATAGAAAAGAATGGCATAAGAAATAGAAGGCACAGACAAATAAGAGTGTTTTTACCCAAGGGGTTTTACATAAACCAATAGGGCTTGATACTGATGGGGCGGGAAGTCTCCATCCACAGCATGTGAATGCAACCATGTATGTGAGAGAACAGCATCGATACTCACATAAATATGGGTGGGGGGGTATTCTATGGTGATTCTGGGAGCAGAAGGGGTTAAACATTAGGGATGTTTGCCAATATTGTCCATTCTCTTTCTAGACCCATGCATGGTACGACTGCATTTCTCCATGCGATATATAACTGCATTTCTCCATTCAATATAAAAATTATTTTAGTCAGTGAATTGTGTGTGGAAGTGACAGAGGCTCCGACGAAGAGAGGGCCTTCGTGACAGGACTAGAGAGGTGGCTTGTGTCCCCAAAAGCCTTCAGGACCAAAGATCTACCCGCTCCACTCCGATGGCACTCAGGAGGCTTGAAGGAAAGCAGCAAGAATGATAAAGATACCAAATTTTGAGAACTATCTAAACCATTTTCTCTGTCCAATTTAAATTGTTTTATATGTCCTTGTAGGAATTTCAGCATTTTTTTTTATTTGAAAGGAAGTTACTGAAATACTAAATGCTAAGACAGTTAAACATAAACTTAAACATATCTTTGGTTTCCCCTGTGAGCCCAGAGAAACTGACTACTGCCCACGAGCCCTGACCTAACACAGGCAAAGACTAGTTCTTGGAAGTCACTCTTATGGTCTCTCATTCAGTGATCTCCCCGCAGTTAGAGTACATAATAGAGAACAGGAATACTATTTCTGAGGCCCAGAAGTCATAAAAGATAAGAGGGCTGAAACACAATCAAATAATAAGGGATATTTCATCTGGACTCATGAGTTCAAAATGCTCTTTTAGGGTTCTTATACTTCCAACTCTGTGACACCAACCCTGTGAATGCCCTCACAGAAAACACCCCATCGTTGGTACGGCAAAAGAAATGGCTGCATTATGAGTTTGGATTTAAAACCAAATATATTACGTGGTGGCACTTAGACTCATTTAAGCTTCATTATGATTCATAATTTTGTGCAGATGCTATCCACCGCAAATATTTACATACATAAATTCATTGTATGTATCTATAATATGTGCCTGAGACTCAAATTTTTGGTCAACAGACAAGGGTTAGCACCAAATACTCATTTAAATATAACATTATTTCCCACATAACTCTAAAGCAGGAAATAATCATTTAAGACCAAAATATAATATTAGATGAGGAAATTTACATTTTATTCCATTTGGAAGGAACAAGCAGAATTAGTGGACTCAATCTGTGAGGCCTTCTGCCATAATTTCTAGCATTGGACTGGTACCTTTCAGGCTTCTTTTATCAGAATTCAACACGACAAATATACTAAAAGCTATTCAAGCATTTTAGCATGATGCTTTTGATGAAATTATAAACCTGGTATATCACACATTTGAATGGGAAAGATGCCATCGAAAGATATTATGAATTACTGGGACTATAAACTTGTTAATTTAGGGTACCAATGTTGAAGAAGCATCTTATGCAGCAGGACAAGACTCTGGAAACTGATAAATATCAAAAAAAATGCCTCCCAATTTTATTCTCCTAGAACTAGTTATTTATGTTAATGAGGAGTAATATAAATGATATCATCAGCTTTCAAAAGTATTTCTTGGCTACGAGGATGGCCACATGCCCAAAGTGTGCAGATATAGCATAGCTCATCTACAACTTGAGTACGACATACAGAAGTGAGATCCAAACTAAAATTCTCAATTCCCTGAGGAGCAGTCAGATGATCCCTGCTGGGTTTGACTAATAAGGATAATTTTCCTGATTTGGGGGACTTTCCAGGCCTGCGTGAATGGTGGTGTTGTATACTTAGCATGCTGCTATTTTCAGATTCAAAAGCACAGAGGAGAACTAACATGGCTTGATCATTCTAGTTTCCTCCAATTTGTTTAACCATGAAAATCCTCCATACAAGCGAAGCCTTCTCCCCCTCACGGCGCTTCCCTGACAGTTTTCTACCGCCTATTACGCTAAGGCTCATGAGAACCCGAGAAGAGCATTTTACACGCTCCAGTTTGGAGCTGCAACGAAGACAGAGGATTTTTTTTTCCAGGCATAAAGCAGACTAAGAAAGTCACTGAAGATTTTGCTTTTCCTCATTGGCATATTTACTTTGCAAATCCACCCATCTCTCTTATAAATGAAGCATGACGTGAAATCCTGAGAGGGAGGTGGGCGCCATGTGAAACCCCAAGAGCGGCCTCTGGAACACTTGAGAACAAGTTATTGAGTTAAATTTATTGTGTATGCCTCTCACATTTTGACATCAGTATACGGGAAGCAGACGCCCTGGCAGACGGGCCACCTCGACTGCACTGACAAGTTGGATGACAAACTTCACAAAAACAGTTCTACCTTGTACACTTAAGCAGCCTGCGCTTTGCTGCTCTGAAATAAAAACAAAACCAACCCAAACAAAAATGCCCCGGGCGACAGTGCAGGCCACAGAACTGGTGCCAGAAATCCGGGCAGGACGTTGCTAGCAAAGGAATGTCATCTTTTCAATATGGAACAAGGAACAAGGCTCTAATGGGGCAGGGCTGCCAGAACCTCAGCTTTCCCCCTTCACTCCAGACAATGCTAGCATTGTCCAGGCGGGGATGCATGCAGATTTCAACTCCTCTCTCTAGACTTTTTTTCAGGGATGAGTTCTAGGGTCCACAGAACAAAACTGTCCCATTTCTGGCATTGCTTACCCAAATGACACATCCAGCCGCCTTTCGGAAGCGGAAAAATACTGAACAACAACAAAAAGACACAGCTCATAAACGGAACAGGAGAAACCCCAATCCCAAAGAAACTATTATGGTAGGAGAAGCTCAGCAACGAGGAAATATCTAGAAAGATGTGTGGTTTTCATGGCACGCGCACTGTGTTGGGCTAGCATGGTTCTTGTGCATAAGGACACGTATTTTTGGTAGGGCGTGGAAATAGAAAACGACTATTTTGTCTGGTGCTCCATAAAAGGGACACCAATCTGTTTCCAAAGCTGCAGCAGGAACTGGCTTTGCAGGTTTTAATAAGAGACATATGTAAGTCTCCCACTGTTTGCTTGCCGAAGGGATTTTCTGGGGTCATTCTGGCTACAAGTGATGTCTGCCTGTGAGCTGTCACGGGAATCTCACCCCTGAGAAAGGTCTCACTCTACCAGGGACAGCCTTCCCCGTCTCTCAAGATGGCAAACAGAACTTACGAGGAACACTAAGATGTTCAGAATCACAGACTTCCGTTTCATAAGATTCAGGAAAAATAAGTACAGGAATACATCCTAACTTGGATTTAAGTTTCCACATTAAGTATGTCAGTAACAGAATCTGAGTGTAAAATCAAGGTCATGAAGAGGAGATTTTAGTCCTATAAACTCTTAGTTTCCTCATCTAGGAAATAAAGGGGAAAAAAACTGATTTCACCTACTTCTCTGTTATGAGGATCGCATACAAAACCTAAGGCAGAAACTGTTAGCTCTTCGCCCAATTCATTTTCTTTCTATCATGATAGGTGTGTACCTGGGCACCGGCCAGATGACTTCTCTTGCCGTTTCAGTCCTGCGAGCAGGCGTTGCCAATGTCTGCCCTCCAGGCCCTGGGCTTGAAGAAGCAGGCATGCTGCCTCTTCCACACTCTTTCCTCTTCCCAAGGATGCTAAGGACCTAGTGGGCGCCAAGCTAAAACACTGGACGGAGCCTGACTTCCCACTCACTGCATGAAACGCCAGCCAGGAATACGCGCCTTGAACTGCTGTGTGAGATGGAAATACCTTCTAGATGAAATACTGCACGTTTTGGAGTTTGCTTCCTTGTCCTGTGGCTGAGCTCAGTATAATTTAATTCAACATGTGAGAAGTACTTAAGAAACCCTAAGAGGCAATACGAATGTAAGATATCTATATTGTTTCTGTGGTTTTATGCAGTTATCGCAGGTGAGGAGAGAGGCCACCTTACACAGTGGGACGACCAGGGACCCACAGCTGTGTCCTCGTGGAGAGAAGTACAGAGGCTGATAAAACAGGAGAATCCTCCCAGGCCATTTCACTTCTTATCACTTGTTTCCAACAGTTCTCCCAGGAAAAAGAAATAGAATTGAAATCTTTCTATTTAACCTCTCCAGTAAAAAAGGTTTAGAAAGACAGAGGGCTAAAACACTCACCTCCCAAAAGTAACTAAATCATCACCTATGATGGTGTAAATTTTATTTAAACAGAAATGATTTTCAGTCATAACTTATATCACTCCCAGGAAACCCCAAAAGTATACTTCTATTTCTTTGACAAAAATACATCTTTTTTTTTGGTTTGGTGTACTTGTAATACATTGGCACAATTCATTTTTAGACAATGGTCGGGCCCTAGGAATTGTGTAAAAGTAACTTATTTTGGCTCTTCATTTGCTTTAAATCAGAAAAGTGTTGATTTTGGTGATTTTTAAAAAAAAAATTGACCAAAACTTCATGAAATAGACTTGAGACCCCATTGGGGAGGGAGCCATTTTCCAACGGACTGGTTAACTGTGAAAACTGGAAATGACTTCTCTACCGTACATCCAAGGTAAAACCTTGACCAAAAATTACAGGCTTTTAGCTTGTTTAATAAACAAAAACAGCTAATGAAAGTGGTTTTGATATTTTAAAACAACAACGTAAGCATTTAAATAAGCATTTATAAACTTTTAACTATTAAAAGATTTATAAACTACTTAAAACCACCAACTTAAACAAATTATTATCATCCGGCCAACACGCGCACACACGCGGAAATAGAGGGCTGCGGGCTCACTCAGGATTCACTGTCCACTTCCTGTTTATTTATGCACCAGAAGAAAAAACAGACAGATTTTCCTGTCTTTTCAACCCAAAATGATTTCTTAATTTAGAATAACATTTATCCAGAAGAAAAAAAGAGAGTTTTCTTCTGTAGGAACTGTTAACTAGGAAAAGCCGGATTGCCATCTCAGGGGTTTCAATGTGGCTAAATCTGGAGGTAAATTCTAGATGTTGAGATTTTTACCTTCTTTAAATCACTAAGATCCCACAGCATTCTTGAGTATATACTCCAGTTGCCAGTCCTTACCAGTTAGCTTATGAACAACTTCAAGGAGAATAGATCTTTAGCAGTGAAGGGTTAACTCTGAGGTAGAAGTCAGAAATTACTAAGAAAACGAGCTGGACTTTGGCCACCAAAGGCCTTGACCTGTTTAGAAAATTTCACAAAAGTTTCCACAAATGTATCATCGCAAATCCTCTATAATGAAATATAAAATTCACTATGCAATTAGAATATATCAACTTATACTACTACGTGCATTACCATATAACTACATCTGCTTTGTTACGCGTCATTTATTACTATGTTCATTACTATATATTTAGATCTAATTTCTGATAAAAGTGCTAATGCATTGAGGCCCTACTATGTGCATAGCACTGTATGTGCTAGGCACAGATAATAAAGCTGTGGTGAAGGACCTGTGCCAGCCCCCCTAGAGTTTATACTCTGACAAAAGAGGCTGACATCAAACAAATGAGTCCATAAGTAATAAGTTAATTACAGTTGTGTTAAGTGCTACAAAGGAGAATAGAAAATTTAAAAATGGGGACGTAGCCTGGGGGTTCTAGAGAAGGCTTCTCAGAGGAAACGATAGTAATGAGTCCCAGCCGAGTCTCTTTCGTGCCTGGCTCATCCCCCAATGTTTGCACAGAGCTATGCAAAACTCACGTTAACAGAGTGGGGGAGTCCCCATCGTCCCACAAAATTGTTACAGGCTATTTCAAGTTCCCTTGTTTTCCTATTCATCTGCAACCTTTGCCCGGAACACTGTTCTCCCTTTCTCATGTGAAAAATGCTCACACATCTCTCTGTAAAATTGTCTCTGCTATAAAGCCTTTCCCGGAATGGGTCAGAGGGCGTGAGGCCCCTTCTCTGAGCCCATCAAGCACTCAAACCACGAGAATCCCTGCGCAAGGCCTGTGCACTGTTTATATCTTTGCCCATTCATTCCTATTTTGCCCATTCATTCATCTGTACGTAAGTTAAATAGAAACTATGTACCTGTAAGTTAAATAGAAACTATGTACCTCGTACTTAACAGGCACTGTTCTACATACTCTCTAAACACTGGGACACAACATTGGGAACAAAATACATAAAAACTTTTTCTCTTGTGTATATATGATTTAATTGTTTTAATTTTGATTTTGTCTTTGTAGAATGAGGATTAAACTACAGATCTCCTATCTACCTCAGAGCGATACTGTAAACATTTAAGGAATAGGTCAGTTAAAGGCCTTTAAATATGTTACATGAGCTGAAGACAATGTGACCTAAGGTCCCCCCCCCCACCCCATTTCTTGTATAAGTTAATGGAGCCACAAATTAAAATGCAACACAAAAGACGACTTCCGTAGTAGCTTCACAAGAAGATGCTCCCTGAGTGTGAGTGGGAGGCTGTGAGCCTTGGCCATGAGGACAAGCCAAAGCACAGTCTGCTCTGATGTGACACAGCTCCAGAAGTTTCTCCTTTCAATTTAAGAATTTAAACTTGAAGAAATAAAATAGCCTGTCTTAAAAAAAAAAAAAAAAACCTTTTAATTCCTATACCTAGAGCCTGTCTAAATATCTGATGAATGAGAGAATAAATAAATTCTCCATTGTTGCTTGATTTCAGTAAGGAAAATAGCTCTTTGGGTCTATAAGGGGACCTACAATGGTGATTCAAGGACTGTAATAATGAACTTGATGGCAGGCTTCATAATTCAGTTTTAGCTACTATAGCATGCAGATGTCTTGTTTTCATTATTGCCTTTAGTTATGTTGTATTGTTCTCAGGCCTGACATTGCAGCGAACCCCTAAGCAGAAGCAACTATCAGGGTGGGCAAAGCCCAAACCGTTCTCCAAACAGAGCATCACGTGCATGTTTACCCACACCCATCAAAAACAAAAAACAATGTCTTTTGAAATGGCCTTGGTCAAATAAAATCACTAGGCACATTTACAGTATTTAATAGAAGTTCTAAAATTAAGTACAGACATCCATCTTCCTGATTGCAAAACTTTTTGTGCCTGACCACACTACTTGCAGTGTGCCAGGAAAAAAAAAAACAAAACCAGACCAGTAGCTGAACAGTGTCATGGAGATGGGAGCTCCCTCCTTCAGAGGCAAGAAAAACAAAGGCAGATGAGAAAATGGACAAAATTAGCCCTGAGGGACCAAGGGGGCTAGTGGAGTTTAAACTCCTAAAGGCTGCTTTAAATAGAAGGCTACCAACGTGACCTTCAGCAAGCATTTCCTCTGCGCCCCAGCGGAGCAGGCACGCCATCACGGCGGCACCCGGCCTCGCCCCAGGGGCCCTACATGTGGGCTGGACCGTGGCTCCCAGATGCTGGCTTATGGATGGGAAGTTTCCACCCAGCAGTGGCGAAGCAGAGAGGACAAGGACAAAGCCCTGGCTGGGCTGGGAGCATGCCCGTGGGTGGGTCCTGTCTGTGAACTGTCCCTTCTTAGGAAGAGACTGACTTGTGAGCTCTTCCTTTTTTTTTTTTTTAACATTTGATTGTACAAATGTCATTTCTTTTAGAAAATGATGAAAACAATAGAGTTGTTTTACTTTTACATACACTCCCACCCATTTTTGTTTTTAATTTGCTGCCCAAGGAAACCCCCAATCTAGACCATAACACACCACTGCTTCCCACCTTCTGTTTCGGAGTGGCTGAAGCAATGGGGTGTTTTCCAACAGGCACAGGGTTTCAATCCCAGCCCTCGCCAAGACAGGCTGTGTGACTTTGGTCAAGGTTCTTAACTTCTCTGACCCAGTTTCCTCCTCTGTAAAATGGGGATTATAAAGCCTACTCCCCGCTGTGCTGCTGTGAGATTAAATAAATTATGGGTATAAAAGGCCCAAATGCCTGGGTTCCTGTTTTCCTTCTCCCCAGACTTGCAAACGCTGGGGACTCCCATGCCACGTAGGCCAGCCCTGACAAGAAACCAGTTCAATTGTCAGGTTCACTGTTTTAGTGTTTGCATATTTGGCATAGCCCTTAGTTCAAACGGGTGGATTTGCTTTTGTTTTACAGACTTGCTGAGGCCCAGACAAGTTCATAGACACCACCCAGAGTGGAAGAAATGGCCCAGAATCCAGTGTTCAGTTTCTGATCTAAATGCTTCCCCTTCCTACTCACACAGCTGGCTCCGTCGCAGCCCTGAGCTCTCAGTGACCCACTGTCAAATCAGGTGCCCTGCAATTATTCTTTGCCCAACCATCCTGTCCATTTCCTTCCAACTTTGAATTGTTTACCATCTGCCCTCCCGTACAGGACAGTAAGTTCCAAGTGGAACTGGTCTATCGTGTTCACCATTATGTCTCCAGCACCTGGCACACACCTTGATACTTAGTAGGTGTTCGATCAATGTACACTGAAAGATGATGGGATGGTGAATCCAGATGTCCCAAGAGACTCACCCATAAAACCGGGAATAACAGAAGACAGCATATAATCAAAGGCCAGCTCTGGTGCACTCACGCTTTGTCAAGGTGACCTTGCCACTTTTCCTCTTAAGGGATGCAGCCCATTCCTCCACCCACTGAATCTAGACTTGACAATGTAACTGCTTTGGCCAACGGGACTTTAATAAATGTGATGCAACCACAGGTTTGCACCTGGTGATTCTCCTCTGACTGATGGGAACCCATCCGCCAGCGCACGGACAGGTCGGGGCTAGGCTGACGCATGCGCACAAGCAACAGGGGAAGAGGGTATAGTCATCCCACCAAAGGCCCAGCCACATGAGTGAGGCCATCCCAGCCCACCTGGCCCATGCCAAGCTAGCCCAGATAAAAAGACCCACGCAGAATTACAACAAATAGTAAATGTCTACTGTTTTGAGCCAGCAAGCATTTGGGTTATTTGTTAAGCAGGAAAAGCTTACTGATAGAGCAGCTCACAGAATACATTCCCAAAACCACTCCAAAATAAGATGCCAGGTGCTTTCGGAAGTAGCTCACTTATGAGAAAATAGCTAATTTCTCTGACTTTGCGAGATAAGGAAGTGGGGGCTGAGTGAGAACAAGGACGTGGAGGAATACCAGACAGGGAGAGTGGTCTGGAAGCTCCCACCGTGGAGCCCTGGGCAAGTGGACATCAACTCTTGTTAGGCGACTCTTCTAAGATGTGGTTTGGGGGGGGGGGGGGGCGGGCGGTGGCGCGGTCCCAAGCCTGCAGTCCACCAGAACCCGCTGGCCTGCCATCTCTGGTGTGAGCGCTCTGGACTATCAGTTCTAAATTTTAGGAATTGTAAGAAATAACGCACCACCATATGCTTTCACAGAAGTCGTGGTACTAGGCTCAAGGGCCAAAAGTGAGCCACGGCTTGTTTGTGTAAATACTGTTTTCTTGGAACGCAGCCACGCCCATTCTTTGACACGTTGCCTATGGCTCCTTTCGTGCCGCAGTGGCTGCGTTGAGTAGTTGCCAAGTTGCCACAGAGACCATGCAGCCTTCAGAGCCTAAAATATTTACTGTCTGGCTCTTTACAGGAACAATTTGCCAACCTCTTTACTAGAGTGATCAGGGGAGCTTCCATGGAGTGGTTGCATCTTCAGCTGAGTCTCGAAGGAAAGAGACAGTTTTCGTTTTGATATAAAGGAATGGGGAATTGCTGAAAGAACATGACAAGAAAGAATACTAAGATTATAACTGATGTTACATCACTGTGTGCAAAAGTCATTATAAGTTCATGCCAATACAGACAATAACCAAGCACACATACCACTTAGTATGAGCCAGGTATTATTCTCCATGCTTTATAGTAATTCATTTTATCCTCACAACAATATTATGAGGCAGGTGGTATTATTATCTCCATTTTTCCAAATGAGAAAAGGGAGATATAGAATTAAAAATGCCTTCCAAAGTCACAATGCTAGCAAATGCCTAGCTGGGATTCACTCCAGGCTCCACACTTTTTAAAAGGTACAAAAATGGAAAGGTAAAATATGATGAAGGCCCAAATGGGGCATAAATTCTAGCTACAAGCAATGAGTCTGTTTCTTACATGAAAATCGGCTTTGTTACTTTATATTGTTAAACCTTGCTGGCTAACTACACCGCATGTTCATTTTACATACTCTTTGTCCTCTGCAAAATATTGTCATGCTCAGCTGGAAATCCCCGAAACAGGACATCCCTCTAGCACATCCAGTGGTTATGTTGCTGGGGTGGTTGCCAGGGTGATGCCGTGTCAACAGAGCAGCCACTGGCCATTCCCAAAGGTGGACTACAACCTATTCGTTAAACTCTGAGCCTGAGACTGCCACCTGCTTCCTAAAAAGGCAGGTTCTCTCCCCCAAACAATAGTCAATAAGCTCCTCCCGGTAATGAAAGGCAGAAGCCACCTCTTTAAGAAGGCCATTATTTCTTAAAATTATCACCTGGGCGCTGTTTGGGTTCCAACTGTAGAGCAGAGGCTATTGGCCAGAGTAGTGATTTCTGATCTCCAGCCAAAGGATGGGCCACCTCCTCCAGGTCAACCAGGGGCCTAGGCAGCCCAAAGTGGTATCAAGCATGGGACCCATGATGTATAAGCAAATTAAATATAGGCAGAATTCCAGAAGAGAAGTTGTCTCTTGACTCATCTCCTTATTTCCACAAGGCAGAAATTCCTAGTCGATAGTTTCCAGCAGGATGAGCCTTCACAGAATAACAGGGTTTAAATGTATATACCTTTTCTAGAGGGCATTGTGGCAATTTGTATCAAAAGCCTTAACATTGTGTAAAGCCAATGACCTAGAAATTCTATTTGTATCTATTTGTAACTCATTTATCCCAAGGAAATAATCAGATACATACTCAAAGCCTACACATTAAAGCATTAGCTTTGAGAGAGAAACACTGGAACCACAGTCATTACATAGTGATAGGTGACGAATTAAATAAATTCAGCGAGCAAGGTAAAACTCTATTTTGGTAAAAAACAAACAAATAAAAATAACAAAAATAGCAACATCATATACACATAGAAAAACAGGGTTAGTAGGGAGTGTTTTCTCCTAGGGTAGAACTATGGTTGTTTTAATTTTTGTACTTTTTTATACAGTAACTTCAGCATTGTGTTGGTAATTTTAAGAAATCATAATACGTTATTTTGTTTCGGGGGGTATTACATTATACTTTTGCATTCTCACGTTTTTTAGTTCTGTGAATTTCGTCACTGTATTTTTCTAGCAAGAGAACATGCAGACCAGTCTCTACCAAAGGGAAAAGGCAGTTCACATTTTCAGAGACCCACCCGCAAGACAAAACTCCTCCAATCCGACAACTAACCAGCTGGTGTGCTCGTCTGACCTTAAACTGGGCTTATCGCTCTGTTAAAAAGATTTATCATCACATGACTTGGAACTGCTTAACCATATTCACCAAAGTTGCCTGTGCTGATGTGGGTTTTGTTTTTGTTGGTTTTTTTCCTAAAAAGAACCAGAATCCTAAATTAAAACAAGAGATTCAGACACTTAGCGAAGGGCTGATGAAAATTGTGTACCAGGCAGAGAGTGAAATGGCTTCCCGTGTGGGGCCTGGGACGTGCACAGGAGACACGCTTGGTCATTTCTTTCCCAGGACATGGTGGGAGCAGGGAGGCTGCGTTATAATAAACCTCACTGAGATTTCTGGACACAGGATGAGTTAAAAGCTTTAGAAATAAAGGAGTGTCTTTTCATTTCACTTTTGAATAAGTATTAGAAAATTATTTTTATATCACACAACGAAATATCCATACATTGGACAAAGTGAACCGGTATTCTGAAGCCTTCTCAAACCTCAGGATAAATTTAGATTCATCTAGAGGTTACCAATAATAAAGCAATAATTAGACACACAAAGGTTTTGCTTTTAATCCAGCTGCCAACCGGCGGCTGTGTTAACTTTCCTGACCACTATATATGAAACTACTAAAGGAGAGCAAATGCCTTTCAAACAGCCAACACAATTCCAAAGGCAGAGAAACGTGCCTAAGTCTTCCAGGAATTTCCCCAAACTTGTCTTGCCTTGTAAAATAATACACGTTTAAGCAAATGAATCGAAGGAAGGGAAAGCACACACAGTTTCGTTGAGGGGCTGAGTAACATTTATGCGTTTGTTGAACCTACATCTTTAAGTTCCTGCTACACGACAGACTGAGATGCTCAGCAACAGACCTAGAGGCCTTCCCACTCGGTGTTCATAGGCAGTTAGACATACAGCGTGATGGGGTGAATGTAAAAAAAAAACCCTCAACTTCCTCCCCCTGTAGTCCTGCCTCCTGTGTGACTTTGCAACCCCTTGAATTAAAAGGTTGAGTTTATGTTCCTACCTCCTGAGTATGGACTGGCCTCATGACTTGCTGTGGCCAACAGGATATGTCTGAGGCAACAGGGTGCCACTCCTGAGCCTAGGCCTTCAGAGACCTCGTGTGCCTCGATTTTCTCTTCTGGCACTCTGCCTCTGCAAATAGCCAAGGCCAGCCCGCTGGGAATGAGAGACCACGTGGTGGAGAGCTGAGCAGAGGGGCCCCAGCCAACAGGCAGTACCTCCAGAGGAAGAGCCAACTAATGACTCTGCAGCTGACCAGGGATACACGATGGAGCAGAACTGAGACCAGACGAAGCAGCAAAGGGAGCCTGGCCGAAAGTGCTGACCCGGAGAACTGCAGGCTAAATATTGGGTTGGCCAAAAAGTCCGCTATATTTTTTCCGTAAGATGGCTCTCACAGCACTTAGTTGTCTTTAACTTCATTCAAAATAATTTTGTTAGACTGTATTGTGACAGCTGTGATAATAGCATACACTTTAAAAAACTTATCAAAATTGGTGAATTTTTGTGCAGCCATTTTAGTATCAAAGATGGAAGAAAATATTCAGAATTTGCAGAATATTGTGCTTTCTATTTCAAAAAAGGTAAAAACGCAACTGAAATGCAAAAAAAAAGATTTGTGGGTGTATGGTGAGGGTGCTGGGACTGATCGAACGTGTCAACAGTGGTTTGCGAAGTTTCTTGGTACTATTGATATTTTGGCCACATAATTCTTTGTGTTTTATGCACCGGAAGATGTTCAGCAGCACCCCTGGCTTCTACCCACTAGAAGCCAATAGCAGGACACAGCCAACATACTGAAAATATCCACATCAATGAAGTTACTGGTGAAAGTGAGAAATGTGTCTTTCATTTTACAGAAAAAAACGTAATGGACATTTTGGCCAACCCAATAAAAAGCTCCTGTTTTAACCCACTTGGTTTTGGTATACAACAGGGCCTAACCAACACACACAGAAACAAGCGCTAACTTTAGCAAGCCAAACACAAAATGCCACACAGCACCTGAAGAGAGCACCTGTGATATTATTCCCACCTGTTTACGATTACCAGCGAATCATGCAATTTAGGTGTAGAAACAACGGGCCTGAACACCCATCGGAGAGGACATAAAGAAGCTGTGTATCTAGGGAAGGGCTGGCTCTAGACAGCCACGTTCCTTTGAAACACTGTCTATGGGTGAGTTGGATTTGCCTGGGAAGTCATTCTTTGTTTCTTTTCTCTCTTTAAAAAAAAAAAAAGCTCTTTCACTCAATTAAGCCTGTTGGACTCGATAACAATTGTCTAGCTTGATTCAAAGCAGCCACATCCTCTCTGACACATGTTCAGCCTCCAGTCCTCCGTAGGCTGGAATTTTAAACCCAGTCGCCCTGAATTTATGACATACACACAGTAGCAAGTCCCTACAGGCTGAAAATCAAACTGTAATTCAAAGGCCACAGGGCCGAGGAAACAGCCAGAAGATAAATCCCAATTTCAACCTTGGATTCTCTGCAAGTTGATGCAATGGCTTGTCAGTCATATTTAAAAATAAAATGAAACTACAGAGAGACCAGACGGCACGTTTTAAGGAGAAACGGGATGATGCTTCTCAGAACTCCTTCAAAAGGCTCTTGCTACCTGAAAGGACGGCTATGCGTTATTTTAAGGGCCCTACAGCATTTGGCCCCCATCAATCGTTTGTAGAAGTTTCTGAATTTTTAACTAATGAGATATCAGAAAGAAATCAAACCATGAAATGCAAGCGAGGCCACCACACTGACTGAAGGTAATGGGAAAGACATCAAAGCAGCCCATTTCTGGGGCTGGGGAAGTCGCCTTGGCAGAGCACGAGGTGCAGGAGAGCGCACCAGGCGCAGGGCGGAGCAGCGGGTACTCACCTTACAGCCCTCGCAGGCGCTGACCCCATAGTGGTACCCCGAGGACTTGTCCTGGCAGACGAAGCAGGGCTTGTACACACGAGGGGGAGGAAGTGGAGACGGAGGGCTCGGGACGAGTTCCTCAGAGCTGGTGCTCTGTGTTTCGATCGCTAGGATGGAGAAAGAGAGAGAGAGTGGGTTTCAGTCCATGTCTGCTTGCCAGTGCATTCACAGGCCTCTGCCCCCAGTTCAGCGATCACACCAGCAGAGATGGGCCCACAAGAACAGTCGTCACTGCAGGCACAGCAGTGGGGACACGGACCCAGACAGGGTGCTCGGCTGTTTACAAAGCAATCCCGTCTGTCTCTTTCATCATGAGGGAGGTGACCTGATTGCCATTTTACCCTCAAGAGAGACAAAGTCAGAGGCGTGCAGTGACTTGTCCGAGACCAACAGGGCAGGGGTACAGCCAAGCCACAGAGTCAGATCTTCACACTGCAAACCCCAGGATCTCGCTACTTGCCTGTTCCTGCCGGCTTCTGATTCAGTTAGAGCCTCGGAAATAACTCGTTTGACCCATTGCTCAATTA
Organism: Micronycteris hirsuta; assembly: GCA_004026765.1. NCBI lineage: Eukaryota > Metazoa > Chordata > Mammalia > Chiroptera > Phyllostomidae > Micronycteris > Micronycteris hirsuta. The sequence goes on along the minus strand of PVJI01000289.1, from coordinate 188,732 downwards.
GTCAAAAGCAAATTTCCTGAGGACAACTGAAGAAAATGCCCACAGTTTCCACTCAGCAAGCATACGGGGAGGGCCTCTGGCGTGTGTCCTAACTGATCTTCATTAATGATAATCCTGGCAAGACCCCTGCTACTCAAAGACTGCTCTCCGGACCCTCAGCATCAGCGTCCCTTCAGAACTCATTTGAAAACGTAGTTCTCAGGCCCCAGCTCAATGGAATCGGAATCTACATTTGAACGTACCCCCCCCACCCCACCACCAGGAGGCCAAAGGCACAGTTAATGTTTCAGGAGCACCGCTATATGCGAATCATGGCGCAGAGTCATGTTGCTTGCTCTTTATTCTGGATTTAGAAATACAAAATTCCTCTCTTTCATTGTTTAACCACCCAAATTCCACGGGAAATGGGAATTCATAAAACTTAATACTCCAGTATTCTCCACTTCCTACTCTCTGTACGTCAAAGCAAGGCCCAGCCCTATTCCTATCACAGGCAAAAATGCTTATAAATACAACGGCTGTGGGAAAGAAGTGATGGAAAGTGATCAAATAATGTTCCAGAATCTTCCAATCTCCAAATCACTTGACAACATAGAGAAGGTTCCCCAGAGTATAAAATTTCCAGCTGATCCACTGCCCACAGTCTCCCAGATGAAGGTTTTCCGCGGACTAAACTGTCCTAGAGGCCAACTTCCAGTCACCCACCAGGCGCACCGTGTCAGCCCTCATCTCGCAGTCCTGCTGCCGCACCCGGCCAGGAATCCACCCCGACTACCGCAGTGGCCTCTTCACTGTCCCTGCTCTTCTGCGCTGGAGTCCGTGCTCCGAACAAGCAGCAAGGTAACTGTTCCAAAAGTCAAACGCAATCCCTCTCACTTACCTGTTTACAGTTGTCCAATGGTCACCAAGGAGATCAAAGCTCAGCTCCTCACTATGTTCTGTGCAGCTCTCCTTGACTCTCCTAACTGGTAGACTTCCCAGGACTTGCCTTCTATTCGACCTCTTGGACAGGCCAAGCTCTCACACCATCTTAAGGCAATTGCACACTAACCATTTCTCCTACCTGAACATTCTGGGACCTTCGGCTCTCTGGTTCCTTTTCATCTCTTTGATCTTAGAGCAAATGTTACCTTCTCCAAGGTGACTTCTGCAAGTAAAACGCCCTATGCCATTCCTCATTCCTGGACACCAGAGCGCATTATTTTATTTTATTTTCTACAAACTCTCTAATTCTACATTTAGAAAGTCTGTGTATAATTTTATTTTATACCTCTGCCATACCCTCAAGCACAGGTTTAATGAGGCCAAAGAACTTACCGGCCTTGTTTACAATGCGCTCCAGGCCCAGAAGAGGTCCTGGCACAAAGTAACTAAGTAATCAATAAATATTTGTTGGATTAACACATAAACTTTTTCTTCTCTCATTATAAACAACTAAGTGCTCCTCTAAGTCAATAAATTATAAAATTGGAAATCAAATAGCTTTCATATACTCACTTGCTTACTTTAAAAAGTAATTAATTATCCCTTTGGAACAGAATGAACTATTATTATAGTATTTTTATCATTCAGCAGAATCAGGGAATGAATTCATTACAGTAGCACAGGTCTCATGGATAAACCTGCCAGTGTTCACTGGTTAGAACCCAGGGATCCAGGACGAGACAGCCCCTCTCGGGACAGCCTGGTACCTTATGTCAAGGGTTCTGCAGATGGTCTGGCATCTGATGTGTCACGAAGGCTTATCAGATCATGTATCAGGATGTACATGCAAAGCATTCCTCACACCAACCAGCTTTGCTGAAAGCAAATGAGTAATAATGCCATCAAGAAAGCAGTACTTGTTAAAAGCACAAAATGGTAGATTGCTCTTTGTTAAAACCTAAGAAAACAAACACACACAGGATCACCCGCAATCCTTTCTCCCCGAGAAAATCACTGTGGTCACCTTGGCATGCACTGTCCAGACATGTTCCTAGCCATGTAAACGTTTTTGGTTTGTTTGTTTACTGAATTATACTGTAGATTCTGTTTGGGACTTAGTCCGTTTAACTTTTTCTATCAGGAGTTTATTTCCTCATCAAGAAAGATTTCCCCACAAAACATTCCATTGTAATATGAAGATCTTTACAGCGAATCTCAGCATCTCTCTATTTCCTTAGGACACAGTCTCAGAAGTGGAATTATTCGTTCAAAAGGTATGGCTACTTAAAAGTATGTTGTTAGTTTTTAATTCAGCTTGACAAACTGACTTCTAAGAAGGCTGTCAATTAACACTCCTAAAATCAATAGATGCGTCCTTCCCTACATGCCTCTGAAAACCTTCGGATTGGTTCTACCGGTGAGCTTCGACGTCTGCCCGAGCACTCCCGCAGCTCTGACAGAGCCCTGTCCCCCCGACTCAATGTGTCGGGCACTGTGTTCCCTACAGAGGCCATGTGGGGAGAGGGGGGTGTGCTTTAACGCCCTACTCGCTCATGTAGAACAGCTAATCTGGCTTGACTGGGGAAGTTGTAAATAGAATTGTCAGGGCTGGATTCAGCTGTCACAGCTATGCCCTGAATTTCAAAAGTGGGTGGTAATTTCCATAAATATGCCACTTCAAATACATGGACTCAAGCATCTCGCCCTCCCGAAGAGAGGAAACATAACTGCGGGCGATTTAATACCCAAGCAACTCGGGGCAAAGTACACAAAAAGGGAGAGGCCTCAAAAATTCCCAAACACTTTACAAAGGTTGGAAAAAGGCTTTTTCTATGGATCAGAGTCATTTAAACCAAATGAATGAATCTAGAAGGCTTTTCCCGAATAGCTGCCATCAATTCAAATGTTCTACTGTAAGCCGTCAATTGTGAGGGCTCTGGACTTTTATTAAGGCTGGGGTGATTTCATCTGCAAAACTATGAACTTTCCCATATTTGTGCAATGCATGTTCACATCTTCAATCGTTTATTTCTACTGAGTGACTATAACACGCTGAGCATTGTGTTATATGCCATGGACAGAGCATGGTATAGTACCTTAGCCCTGACAAGTTTCGCCTAATAGAGAGTAAACCAATGAATAGAATGTAACAGTAGTTCCCAAACCTGGCTATTATTAGAACCACCTGGGGAGTTTACAACTGTCCTATTGCACAGGTTATATCCCAGACATATTATGCCAGAATGTCTGGGAGTGGAAGCCAGGCATGAGCATATTTTGAAAAAAAAAAAAAAAATCCCAGGTGAATCCAAATTGCAGCAGTTTGGGAACCACTGGTATTATGATAACAAAGAAGGTTTCGAGCTTTATGCATCCCAAGAGAAACCAAGGGAGGCTTTCCAGAGGAGATGACCAGGCTGCGTTTTGAAGGATAAATTGAGTCTTTCTGTCGTGGTTTAAATTTAAATCCTATAAATGTCATAAGTGAATCTCACCCAAATCTAAACAGAAAAGTCTTCTATATGACAAGAAATAATCATCTTTAGAAAAACATTCCCATTGTTAGTAAAGAATTAAATATTTGATTTACATCTATATTCAACTATCACCCTCAAAGTTGGTAACCTGTGGTCCTCTATTTCCTCTGTGTGGCCTGTAACACTGGGAATCATGCAAAGCACAAATAAAAGAAAAAGTCTCCACGGTCTAGTCAGACTGCCCGAGCTGGTCTTCAACAAACATGCCACAACCAGTTCTGGAATCAAAGCCAGGATGTGGCATCAGTATAAAAGCAGATCCCTACTTAATGCAACTTCTGGTCTTTCAGATAATGTAGCAAAACACTTTGGCAAAGTTGATTAGTGCTCCTCTTCTCCCTTCATTCTCCAGCCCACCCCCCACCCCCAGCCACCAGTACAGACAGTGGGAAACAAGGGAGACAGGCAGCCTACTGGGCTCTCCTTTCGCCAGTCACTTCGGTGTTTAAGGTAGCTACAGAGTGCTTGGCCATTGATCTGTTCACTGTCATCCTGCTTAAATCAATAATCTATTAGTCCCTTTAAATTAGAGTTAGATTCATCAAATGCCCTTGAGAGGCCTCAAACATTTTGTTCCTTATTCCAAGCAAGCACAATAAGTCTATGGAATGATAAAATTTTTGCTGGAAAACTCTGCCTGCTCAGCAGACAACGCGTCCTGTATTAGCTCATTCAGCGATCTCGGGCAGGCCCAAAAAGCAGTTTTTAGACTTCCCAGGGGGGAAAGAGGCTTGTGTCATTCAATCAAACCACTGTACTCCGGCCATCCTGATGTGATTTCAGTTTGGGGAAGCAGCCTTTGAGGAATCATTAGGATCTGCTTTTTGCCTCCTGCTTTTATTTATTTCCTTGCTTACTTAGTGTCTTATTCAGTGCTCTTTGGTGATTGCACCGCTGACAAGCCGCAGCCTCCAATGTGGCATCTAAACTGCTCACCAGATGGGCTGCTTTGCTTCGTCAGGGAATGGCCAAGACAGAGGAACTTCTGCTACTGGGGTAAGATGGATGCTTGGCTCCATGGGTCCCTGCCCAGAGCAGAGTCAGCACCAGAGGTGCTGAGGGGGCTTCTCTGGGCTGCACACAGGCAAAAGGAGACAGCAAGCTGTACAACCCTGCGTGAACAGACACCAGCTTCCAGCTTCCAGCCCGTATTTTAAACCCCTTCATCCCTACAACCTAGAGATGCCTGCCACTAAGGAAAGCAAAGCTAGAATGAGTTTCTTGTATAAAAATTCATTCCAGGTCTTGTTTGCATCTAAATCAATGCTCCTCAAAGTGTGGTCCAGACCAGCAACCAGCAACAGAATTCCTGGGTATAGGGCAGAAGGTATTTGCTTTAAATTAGTAATTTTCACTCTATCTAGGGTAAAGGACCATTTCTTAGCTTCCCGTTGTAAATCTATTGTGAGTTGATAAACGTCAATAAAGACAAATCCCTACAAAAGTATTTGTAAGTAAAATGGATCTCTAGGGAAAAAAAAAGATTAAGAAAAAGGTGTCCGAAACATAAGCTCCAACTTAGAAAAAGTGTTAGTAGACATAAGCTTCTTCTGTGCAATTGCTGTAAAAGTTTTTAAACACTTGCTCTCAATTTCTGCACTTGCAGACTGGCCACCGGCCGTTTCGGGAAGGGCTCTGGTCCACAGATGGCATTGTGAGAAGCACTGCTCCGAAGGACTTCAAAATCAGAGGTTCTTTGCAGGCAAAACAAAAAACTAAACAAAATCTCCATTAACCGAGATGCTGCAAAATAGAATGCCAGCACACCCAGGGCCACAATTCTGGGGGCTAATTCATTCCCAAAATTCAAAAGAAAAAACGATTTAACGTTGTGGCCTGTTAAGAGGACTTGGCACTTACACACTTCACTCACCTGAGAAAACACAGGATAAATGTCCTTGTTGTTACAACACACCTGAGTGTCATTTAAACACACAGAAAGTCTCCAACAATAGCTCCCTTCACAATTCCTAACATGCTTGGCATTTTTCTGAAGGTTAGATTAAGTAGCAGATACCATTTTTAAGAGAGAGCTCAGTATACAATTTTTTTTTTCTTTGTGAGAACTAATTTACTGCTGGCTAAACCATGTTGACAGATTTCAGGATTTTATGTTGGGCCTGATTAGAGGCAGGCATCTTGCATTATGAAAGCCCTGTCTTTTTACTAGAACCTTCCATGATTAAGACAATATTTTAATGCACTCTCTGGGCAGCTGAGTCTTAAAAGAAAAAAAGGAGTTGTAAAGCAAAAGGCATTTCCTGCATGTCCCCCAGGGAATTTTGAGCCCAGAGCTCCAGACCCGGTGGGAAGGAGTAATTTCAGCTAATTAAGGGAGAATAGCAAAGTGTTGCATTTGGTCAAAACATTCAGTTGGGCTTCATTTTTGTTGGCACCAAAGAGAGCTGGTCTGGATTTTTTCCCCCTTTTTCTGTGGATTCACTGCAGGACTGCAAGGCCCACAGCTCACATACATTAGGGAGAAAGTCAAAGGAAACGCCAAAGTTCAACTAAAGTACAAGTAATTAGAACCAGATTCTCCTCTGCGTGCGTGCGCGCATGCGTGTGTTAGCGCACTTATAGACCTTTTATTAAAATATAATTTACATGCCTCCAAACGTTCGAGTGGGGGCAAAAGAACTCCATACTGTCGCTCATTTAATTTTCCTGTCGCCTCTTCGTGAGGGGGTCTGCTTTTAATCAACTTTCTGGAGAAGCGGTTTGTCTCCACACACGTGGGTTCTGCAAATCTGTGAATCGCATTCTGAAATTAGGTAATTGCTGAACAAGAAAAACTCTGCTTTAAAATGGACTTTTGCCGCACACTGCTGCTGGCTTTGTTATTATTAAGCAGCTCCAAGATTAGCCCCGGGTTTGGGGCAGGCGAGGAAGGGGTGGGGGGGCGGCGCGGGTGTTGGGAGAAGGAAAACATCATTGTGGGGCTTTGGCAGTCCTGACTCCGTAACCTGCCCGTGACCCTGAAGGAGTGTGTGTTTGCCCCGGTCACCCGGATCCTGGAGGAAGGCTGGAGCTGGGTTATGAGAATCCCTGCGATTCTGACCACACATGCAACAGGTGCGGAACACAGGCAGGGGACAAAAGCGGGGCCGGGGGGGAGACTTTGATTTTTGACTCCTTAAAGAAAGCCTTGTTTTGCAAAAGGTGGCCCAAGGCAGGCAGCAACACCGTCACATGGCAACTCGTTAAAATCAGGCTCTCAGCTACACCCAGAAATGCCTGCCAATCAAAATAGGCATTTTTAAAAGATTATTTATTTATTTTTTATTTCTTTTTAGAGAGGGGAAGGGAGGGAGAAAGAGAGGGAGAAAGGGAGAGAAACATTAGTGCGTGTTTGCCTCTCGCGCGCCCCCTACTGGGGACCTGGCCCCCAACCCAGGCCTGTGCCCTAGACTGGAATGGAACCACCCACCCATTGGTTCGCTGGCGGTCGCTCAATCCACTGAGCCACACCAGACAGGGCTGAAATAGGCATTTTAAGAAAACCCCATCAACTCCTCTGCACATAAACAACATTTGAGACACCCTGACTTAAAAATGGCTTGTTACTGCCCTCACCTCCCCAGAATCCCAAAGATTGTGCTGAGTCAATTTGGCATGGGAACTCAGTGAGCTTCCCGTTTGCACAGGTCCTCACTAAATGCCCCACCTTGTTAAGTACTTAGTATATTAAGATCTTCAAGCTGGGTGTGTGTTTATGCTCACCAGAAACCAGAAGCCTTCGTTCTCTCCCACGGAGTTTTGGCAGTAGATTTCAGTTGGCAGTGGGTTCAAAGTTGTACCGGAAGAGCCTGAACTAATAGTATCTACTATTTACTGAACCTTTACTGTGTGCCTGGGGCTGTGCTTAGTGCTTAATATGCATTAACTCATTTACCCCTCCCAAAATCACCGGGAGGGGAGGTACCAGGAACTCTGCACCTTAGAATTAGGACATTTAAAAAGACAGCACCCTTCTCCGCTTCCACAGAAGAGATTTAAATGGCTTGCTATCTACTACTATTTTTTCATGAAAATCCACAGCTCTGACTGCTCTTTTTCCGTCTCTCATTTATTTCCTTTGCTAGAAACATCACTGGGTATGGTCTTATTTACTCAAATTTGAGAATGGCAGAATTGTGTCCCTCCCTTTCTTTTAATTCCCAGTTGTAATTTTCCAAACACCAATATGATCCCAGACATGGTTAAATTTAACAAGATAGTTTGGCCCTTTAAAAGAGAGAGAGAGTGAGGCTCAGTATCCACTAATCACTGTAGTGTAGTTACACCGGCCTGGGCTCCCGGCCAGCAGCAGAAATTATATCTGGGACTGACTTTGACCATGGGAAGTGCTGTCATATTTTCATAAGGGACCGTGACACGTTCAACACCTACATTTCATTTTTATAATGTGCTTTCTTGCTTCAAGGAATATAGTCGAAAATTATCTCATAGGTTGTTTTGGGTGACGTTTTAACAGACGACGCTTTATATCACTATTTTCTAGGGCATACCAAGATAGCTTATGACAAGGTTCAAATAAATTCTCCCTTAAAATCACTTAACAGGCAGACCCGTCTAAGTACTTATTAATGATCTGAACTGAGAGGCATCAGAAATGGAACGGCATTAACCGAACAAACGCTGGAACGGGCCTGGGAATCACCCGCGAGTGGAGCTAACTGCGTCGCAACGTGAGGGTCCCCCTAAGGAGTTTATCTCAGCACCAAACGATTCAGCTCCATATTCCACTTCCAAGCAGGATTCCCATCATTTCTAAAAAGCAATTATTGCACTAATAAATGACACTCTATTATCTGTTCAAAGGTCCTGCACCCAAAGTAGATTAAAATAAGAGCATTAAAATGTGTATTGTCTCAGATACACAAGTCTTGGCTTCTGTACTGTAAACATACTACTAAACCATGTTGGTGCCAGCCTTATAGAAAAGCAATGGAGGAGATAGTTTTTGGAATACTTGTCTCCCCCATTACCTTTTCTATAAGGTTGGCACCTCATATGCTTTGTCACCTGAAGTCTAAGAAAGTTCAAGTACAATTACACCAGAATTTAGCCAAGCCCCTGTTAACCAAGTAAGGCTCTGCTTACTCCGTCATGTTTGCGGCAAAGACTCTTTTTTGTTTCATTTTCTTTTTTACAGGTATACACTCATATTACTGGTCTCAAAATAACTTTGGAACCAATTTAATCCTCACTGTGTGGGTTTTCTTGGTTCCAGAAAAGAACTAAAACACCACGAACCTGCAGAAAATTGTGCGTAGGAAGTGATGGGAAGGGCACGCGTTTTGCTGCCAGATGGATGTGAACTTGAATCCCTCTTCTGCTGCTTTTCTTTACTTCTCTGAGCCCTCATGTCTTTTTCCTGACAATGCAGACACTCCGAAAATCCCTGTTGGTGAGCTGCTGAAAGGTAGGCAATTTGTGCAGCTTGCCTGGCACATAGTAAGTGCTTAATAAGTGATAGCTAACCTGGACTCCACTCATCCCCCGCCCCCCAAACACACACACACATTAATCTAGGGCAGCAGTTCCTAACCAACACAGATTTTGCCCCCACAAGAGACATTCTGTAGTGTGTGGGCACCCTGCGCCTGGCATAACAGGGGCCTCCACTGCCTTTGGGTGGGGAGAAGCCAGGGATGTCGCTATACACCCCACAATGCACCAGAGAGCGCTCCCCTCTCCAAACAACAAGAAAGACTTATGGGGCCCCAAATATAAACAGTGCTGAGTTTGAAAAGCCCTGATTTAGGGGTAAGGATGCTACTTGTGTGGAGACTTTAGGCCAAAGCAGTGGAACAGCAAACAAAACAGTTTCCTGCAGCACCGGAGAGGTGAAAACTGCTCAGGCCATAAGACAGAGGCCATTCGCTCAGCTCCCCCTCTGCCTCCAAGCAGACCCTTCACCTTCCTCAGCCGCAGCTCCTAATCTCACCAGCGGAGAGGACAAGTCTGCTTACCACACCACGGGATTTACACTCTGTAAACTGCAAAACTATAAAAACTCATAATAATAATACCTGACACTTCATTATTAGAGTGTTTGGAAAGGTGGGTAAACCATATCTTAATCTGACTAATATTACCTCAGAGGAAGATAGAAACATCTCTAGAGCCTCGCTGAATAATAACTTACAATATTAATAACCAGCAGTCCTGGAGCATGTATTCAATGCTATGGGCTAGCCTACACCGGGGGCCCGGTGGCTTGCTGAAGGCCATGCAGACAGAATTTTTGAGCAGGAATTTCAAGGCAAATGCTCTTTGGCTCAAGGGAATGAGTGTGACTCTGGTGTGGAGAGAAGACAGTGACATTCTCTCTTGTGACTACACAGGACTTCTTTGGTAAGAGGTTGGCAAAATCCCTATATAGACTGTGTCTAAGTCACACAGACACACGGTTACCCAAAGATAATGACCGAAAGTAAACTGGAAAACTGCAAAAGAAGCTAAGGGGACAGAAATAAAGCCCTTTTCTTCTTTCCAGTCAGAGGAGTAAAGTAGGAAAGTCCCCCAGAGGCAAGCACAGGAATTAGAAGACACACACACACACACACACACACCCATAACCCCTCCCGCATCTTCCCTGCTGAGAAACCAGCCCCCAGCAGGCGGCATGGCAGCAGCTAAGACCAAGGCTCTGAAGGCCCTTGGCGGTGGTCCAAGGGCGTGTGACTGCACACTGTGAGGAGAAGTAACTTGGGCCAAATGTGGTCACAGTACTGCCAGCTTTGGGCTCTGCTGAGGGGTGGGGGACTCTGGACACCTCCCCCACCGCTAACCTGGTTCTCCCCCTCTCCCAATGGGCCACATGCACTCCTTTGACCAAAGCTCATTTGGCACAAGAAGGAAACCAACAGGGAGGATGGTCCCTGTCTGCAGGTTTGGAATGCCCCAAATGAGGAGCTGAATCACTCTCTTCCCTGAGGTCCAGGGTGTGTGGGAGGAGTGACTAGAAGCAGAAAGATAGTGAACATCCTTACTGAACCCTCTAGTTGACTAATAGGAAGATTTTGTTAGTGCTGGAGTTGAACAGAACACATCAGTTCAAAAGTACACACTTGGGGATATTTTATTTTAAAAGATTATTAAGTTTCTATATGGAGTCGTTCAGACTACAGAAACACTACAACATTGATTTTTTTTCTCTTGTAACAGCGATTCCTCAGTATTTCTTGATGTGAGAAGGATGTGAATCTCAACGTGCTTTACTTTTAGTTCTTAAAAAAAAACTGCTAAGGAAAACTGAAAAAAAATCATTCAAAGAAATTTTCACCTGTCTCCCAAGTATGAGCAGGACCCAAGGCTCAAGTCTTTGGGGATATTCCTTCCTTCAGAGCACTTTCCATCTTGGTAACAAGTTGTGGTTCGAAGTGTGGACTCTGGAGCCATCCTGCCTGGGTTCAATCCTAACTCTTCTACTTACTAGTTGTGTGACTTTGGGCAAGTTACTCTCTGAGCCTTCATTTCTCCCTCTATAAAATGACAGCATATCCCTCTTTGGATGGTTGTAAGCATTAAATAATAAAGCACTGTAAAGCACTCGACATAATGCCTGTTACACAGAGTAATCATCCTTCCTGTATTGAGGGTCAGGCTTGTGTTGATGAATTTCAATGTCACTCACCTTCTCATCTTTCTCCTACCCATCAGCTTCATATCTGGATTTCCTGAACTTCACTTTCATTTCCCTATCAAAATAGTTGGCTCTCCTGATGTACCTAAGAGATTCTGTGCAAGCTAATATGAATACAACAAGTTAAGTAATCTTTGCCTCATTGCACTCTCTTAACTCTCCCATCCCAGCCTCTCAGGCATTGATCTAAAATATTGCAACCACCATCTCCTCACGGTTTTCCTGGCCCATCCCCAACCCACATGCCTAGAAGCCTCAGAAACAGCTTCTTTAAACAACTCCTTACAGCATGAATTTGTCATTGGACAGCCTGCCATGGCTGCTGTAAACCCTAACCGGCAAACCTTGGGAGGGACCAAACGGGGAGGCTGGCAGCACAGGGCAGGGACTACCAAGCCACATCCAGCTGCTGACAAATATTTATTGGGCACCTGGCAGGTCCAGACACCATGCTAAATGCTCGGTTGCAGGGAAGTTAGAAGACACTGTTCTTGGCCCACGCACATGGACAACTAAAAATACCGCATGGTGAACATGGCTCCAACCTGGAAGAAGGACGGGATGGGTGCCCAAGGCTGCCATGACCTGGCGTACTACTTGCACACACAGAGGCCACAACGGCCTTGCCTTTAAAGACTCAGTGCCTAAAAAAGTGCTCGGTACACAGTGTGAGTACAATAAATGTTGGCTGAAAAAAATTCACGAGTGAAAAGAACGAAATGTGCATGGACATCCTTACCAGCCCTATCAAAGGAATGACGACACTTTCTGCCGAGTCAGCAGAATCTGCCCACAGCACACACTGTCTGGCGGTGGATGACTTGAGGTGTGTTTTCACTCACTTTACCCCACTTGCTCCCTCGTGACAAAGTGTGAAGAAGAGGGGGATTATTATCATTCTCAGCGTTTAAGACTTTATTATCTCAGGAGGAAGCTGAAGCTTAGAGACATTACACGACTTGGCCAAGGTCACACGGTTAGGAAATGGCTTGATCCAGAACTGGCCTCCTGAATCCACACACAGGTTATTATAAATAAGAAAACAAAGCACTCATTTATATTCTAAGCCATCCTATTAATTTTTTCATGCTTTAAGACAAGTTCAGCAAACTTTCTGTCTAAAAGGACAGATAGTAAGTATGAGGTCTGTCCAGAAAAAGTCCAGCCATTGTTAACATAACACGAACTGTTTGCACAACATTGATGTAAGCTGACAGCCAAGGAGAGTGGACTGGAATGTGCACGCATGAACAATGACGACTAGTGGGGGCAGTACATACCATTAAGTGAGCACACGTACTGTGTGGCCGACGCATTCAAAATGACAGAGTGAGCAGAGCAATGAATCTACCTCAAATTTTGGGTTAAGCTTGAACATTCCTCCATGGAACGTATTCAGATGATTCAGAAGTCTGCAGCTACGGGCAACGGGTGATTGGCAGCTTCATCACAACACGCCCACTCATACATCATGTCTCATGACGTTTTTTGGCAAAATATCAAATCACCCAGATGACTCACCCCCCTACAGCCCAGAGCTGGTGTCCTGTGACTTCTGGCTTTTTCCAAAACTAAAATCACCTTTGAAAGGAAAGAGATTTCACACCATTGATGAGATTCAGGAAAATACAGCAGGACAGCTGATGGGGATTGGGAGAACTGTGTGAGGTCCCAAGGTGCCTACTTTGAAGGGGACTGAGGTATCATTGTCCTGTGTACAAGATTTCTTGTATCTTCGTCAATAAATGTCTCTATTTTTCATGTTACATGGCTGGATACCTTCTGGACAGACCCGTACTTTAGGTTTTGGGAGGTATCTAGTTGGTCGCTGTCACAGCCACTTGGGTCTGCCATTGTTGGGGGAAAGCAATTACAGACAAGATGTAAATGAACAGGTGTGGCATGTTCCAATAAAATTTCCTTTACAAAAACAGGCTGTAGGCTAGATTTGGCTGTTTTCTGACCCCTGCTTCATGACGAAGGATATTAAAACTATTTCTTCATATAGTAACTGCACATGTTAATATAAAATCCATGCTTTTCTTTGCTTCCAGGGTAAACAGAGTATGACAGCCATATGTCACAGAGATGAGGGGAATATTTTAAGGATGCTATCACTACAGTGTATATAATATTTATATATACCATAAATGTGCAAGATCTGCACCCTTCCTTCAAAACTAAGCTCATGTATACATTTTTATTAGTTAGGGAGGTCAATATGTCTATCATAAGTACATTTTAAAATTCCTCCCTACATATTCTGTCTATTGGGATTATTTATCTCGCCTTGTTCCCTGGCCTCGAGCCAGGCAGAATATGGGGGCTTTAATACCTTTAATGCATTACATGTTTTTTTTTAAAGCTCCATAAGACAAAATAAAATGCATTCTCATGGTCATACATGCAATAAACCTGATATGCCACTTAATATTTCACGTCCCATTTTATATTTCAGTCGTGATGGTTTCCAGCTTTCAATGTGCAAAACTGACACAGTCTCAGCCATCTTTTTGCTCCATTTTTTTTTTTTTTGTAGTGTGTTTAGAGAACTCCTGGGCATTCATAAGCAATCAATCTCACTGTGACTTTGAGGGGTGATTACTGTTGCTCCCCAATATTCTGAATAAGTCCTGAGGTAACTGTTCCCTGACGTGTGCCATCTACATGGCCATTGGAGCTGGTCACATTTATTTTTAGTAGGCCACGTCACTTTGTTCCTGCAGCCGGTTAGTGCGGTAGCCGGTCTCTGAGGACGGCCTGCTCGGTGAGCCGCACCACTGTGCAGGCCTTGGCCCTGGAATCGGAGCTGCTGCTGGGATTTTCTTCTGACCGACGGAATGTGTTACACACAGGGTGAGACGCTAAGGAGACTTACAGCTCCCATCTGGGTTTCCCTTAACGTTTATTCGGGGGAAGCCATGGAAAGAGCCCAGAAACCGCCATGCCGGGAGGAAGCTCACATCACAAGAAGAGGCCACATGGAGACAGAGATACTCAGGCAGCCTCCAGCTGTTCCCTTGGTCTCCGCTGAGGAACCAGGCATGTGAATGGAGAAGCCATCTGAATATCCAGCCTAGGCAGGTCCTCAGATGGGTCCAGCCCCAGCACCCTCTGACTGCAGCCGCCTGAAAGACCCCAAGTGAGAACGAACCTTGAAAGTTTTAAGCCACTAAGTACTGGGTTGGTCTGTTATGTAGCAATAGATAGTGCAATTAATTCTATAGTTATTTTTAATTGAAGATTATTTATTGTGGAGCCATGACAAACCTGTGGTCAGGGCCCACCTCGGCTCTTCCAGAATCTCGTAGATAGTAGCTATTTGACATTGTATACACAATCCAAACTTTACATGCCTTCCTGCGAGTTACAAGAGGAGTGGAATCATTCCACCTAAAAATCAAGAATTAAGACATTCTGGATTTAAAAAAAAAAGAGTATGTTAATTGCTTGGCTATGACTTCAAAGACTGTGATGATTAAAATATCATGGAATAAGTCTCTTTAAAAAGAAAAATATCCACTGTAATGCAGTAGGTCTTTTTTCCCCCCTCAAACTGCTTATAAAACTTGCTCATACCCACCTGGGACCACATGTGAACACCACCTGTCTATCACCTGCACACACCCTCTTTTATTTTGAGATGCAGCTGTCTCCTTATAGGGTCATTGTGTTTTAATTTGTTCCTCCAGGGAACAGATTGAATTCATCTCCCCACACTGGACACTGCAATTCAAAATAATAGCAAAAGACCTGCAGATAATGGTCCATAATACTCACTTGATACCCAGTAAGGAGGGTTTAGATCACTTGCTCTCAGTTACCTTTCCTGAAACATCTGTTTCATATGAGCCAGTTAAAAGTGCATACATCTGTAAATAATAAGCCTGTGTGTGCACATAATTTAATGAATTAGAACATAAAAAGGAATTGAACAGTAGGGGCACAGCAATTAGAGTAACTGCCCATTTTGTTTAAAAAATGTATTGTTTCCAGCTTTCACTTGGAAACCCTTTTATTATTCTGTGGGTTCTGAGGCTTCCAACCTACCTCATTCCCTCTCCCCACAAAGAAAATAGGAGTGTACTTTGCAAAGTTGGCAGAGGGAAGGAAACCCACATTATGCAAAGTTGAGTGGGGAGCTTCCAACTAACTTCCTTCTCCTCAAGAGATCTGAAGTGGGTACCTGACCACCCCAGTGCCTGGGAACTCTCATGCATTAAGTGGAGGAAAACCAGGGCTTCCTCTTTGGGCTGCTGCGAGGTTTAGATGACGTAAGCCCTTTTGTGCACTTAGCAGATAATATGCATTTAATATTAATGATGATGATGATGGTGATTATCTCATTTTTAAAAATCAATCACAACTTGCAATCATTCAAGGGGAAAAACACAAAATCAAAAGTTCATCTTGATTTGGTCCTATTTCTATTTACTTTCTTCACACCATTTCTAGGGATAGACAGAGAAAGGCGGGGGTAGGGGAGGAGCAGCAATGTTTCAACCAGAAGTAGCATTAGAAAATCTATTCCTAGGATATCAAAGTAAGTGCCAGAGATCAGGAAAATATCCCATTCTTATAGTTCCAGGCCCGTTTTCCAGCTAACACATTTATAATAGCTTGTCATAACAGCTAACTTGAACCTCTCAAGTTTTGACAGCTCCCTCAAATTTGCTTCAGGTGCTTTGTGTAAGCCACAAATATACAAATAAATAAAAGCAGACACCTCTTTTGATGTTCTGAATTTCCAGTTTGTTGTCACTGAACTACTTTCAGCATCTTTCTTGAATACCTACTGTGTGTCAGGCACTGGGTTACAAAGCAGAGCACATATATATGAGCAGAAGGCACTTCTGGGAAGCAGAGCATGGAATTTTCCAGTACACAAACAGAGGCTTCCACAGAGTATGGCTTGTTCCTCTCTGCCTCCCTGAAGTTTGAGATACTTAGGCAAGTTGAGAATAGCTGAAAAATGCTGGAGGATTCTCTGTGTCCATTTGAAAACCAATCAGGAGTGGAACACAGGACTAGAAATTGCATGCAACCGTGATATGATTTCTACAAAGAATGTAATTAAGTCTGGCCCGCTGGAATTCGGTGAAAATCTTGGTTTAGCTGGCCAAATAAGTATTAGCAAAATAAGTACCAAGTATTTGCCAGGCCCCAGGAAAAACAGTTCCACCCAGAAGGAAAGCAAGTTAAACAATGACTGGAATCACCACCCCACAGTCTTCTGCTTACATTCCCCTATGTCTATTAACCAGCTAGATAAAGATACAATTAGAACTCCATAATGGCAAAAGGAACGAAGAATAAAAGCTAAAGGAAAAGGTACATAAAGAGAATGAACAAATATTAAAAAAATATTAATAGCTGACGTATATAGAGCTGTATTCTTCCATACACTGGCCAGCTAAATACATTGAAATTAAATAAAATTAAAAAGCTCGTCCCCCAGATATATTAGCCACATTTCAAGTGTTTAGTAACCACACATGGCTAACAGCTACCGTACTGGACAACACAGAATTACAGATCATTTTCATCACTGTGGAAAGTAGATGGTGCTGCTATCCAGAGCAGTAAGTGGTGGTAGGCCTGAACACGTTTATGACTGAGCCATAGCAAACCAAGCACGGACCAGGCGCCAAGTACGACCAGACTAGCCTCGGCAAAGCAGAGGTAAAAGACACACCATCTGACCTCAAAGATTTCCCAGGTTAAAAAGGGAACCCAACCCAAAACAAACAAATAAAACACACACACACAAAGAGGAGAAACGGGTAGCAACACAAATCAAACCTGTTTACTTTAATGGTAGATAAGGTGAGAGTATCCAGGTGTTCCCTAGAGGATTCTTTCAACTTTTCTGCATTTAAAAAGTTTCTCATAATAAAGTATTGGGGGTGAAAATCTCTTACTGAATCTTACATATCGGGTACTTGAAATCTTACATATCGGGTACTCTCTTATTTAAGACTACAATACCTTTGCAAAGTGAGCATGATGGATCCATTTTACAGATGAAAATACAACGGCAACTTGGAGCTCTGGCTCCCACAGCAGAGGCAGCGCACGAGGGTGCCCCGCTGCAAGTACCCCGCTGCACTGCGTGTGCCCCACTGCTCACTACCACGCTGTCCACACTGTAGCGCGTGGCAGCCCCTGTGTCGATTTAGATCTACTTCCCTCTAGAACCCACTACACGACCTTTTGTAACTCACTTCAGTCCGTCCATCCATCTCTATTTCTTCAAAATGTCTAATTCAACAAGTAGCTGTCCAACAAAAGGAACAGGTAGACTATGGCATATAAAAATCCAAAACAATATACTGCATTTAAACTATATTTGAAATCACAAAAATAAGAGCATTATGCAGGAGGCTAAACATCATCATGTTTTTAATTGCTTATGCTATTACCGTTGTTCCTGCTTTTTCCTCCCTTCGCCCACCTTCGCCCAGCCCACCCCACCCCAGTCGATCCCTATATCATTGTCTGTGACCATGGGTTATGCATAAAATCATTATTATTAATATAAACTTCATTAAATAATAATAGTTTTCTGCCATGTAGGGCTCTCCAAACAAAACACATACTTAAAATAGGAGGCAAACACAAAAATAATGATTCAACTTCATCATCTCTTAGAAAGTCCCGCCCCCCTGTTTTAAATAACAGAAGACACCACTGGGCTGCTTAGCTAAGAGACACCAGCTAGGAGGGGCCATGAGTGCCCATTTCTACATGAGGGTTACAAGCGAACCAGATTAATGGGAAACACTTTATTTCTCATTTCTCACTTTCCTGTGATTCCTCAGTAGGTGCAAAATTAATCCTGACCCCAACTCCTGTGAGCTGTAGAGGGCCAGGCCAGTGCAGACTTCAACAACAAACAGGATAAAAAAAAAAAACTAAGAACAAAAGAGTAAAATAGCTTCAACAGTTTCCTGTACAATTAATTTAAAAGGCTGTGGCTTCTGTTAGAGAAATAATGTGATTGGAGGGACTCATGGGAATTACAGCTCTCCTTTCTCCACAGTGCCCCCAAACCACAGCACTCTGTGGTCACTCTTGGTATTATCAGGGCGCAAAAAG
Organism: Micronycteris hirsuta; assembly: GCA_004026765.1. Lineage (NCBI taxonomy): Eukaryota > Metazoa > Chordata > Mammalia > Chiroptera > Phyllostomidae > Micronycteris > Micronycteris hirsuta. Next base: position 170,519 of record PVJI01000289.1, on the reverse strand, counting down.
TTTTTCAGGAACTCTTCGCTCAGCTGACAGAGAAGACAGAGCAAACTGTGGAAGCGGGTGATCCCTCGGGGAGTTACTGCGCATGGAGGGTGGAGAGATTTTCCCGGGCCTGAAAGCCCAGCTCCACCACTGGGTGACAACGGCCATGTTACTCACCTTCTCTGAGCCTCAATTTCCTCTTTTGAAAAATGGGGATAATCAGCCCTGGCTGGTGTAGCTCAGTGGATTGAGCATGGACTGCGAACCAAAGGGTTACCGGTTCGATTCCCAGTCAGGGCACATGCCTAGGTTGCAGGCTGGGTCCCCAGTAGGGGGCATGTGGGAAGCAACCACACACTGATGTTTCTCTCCCTCTCTTTCTCCCTTCCTTCCCTTCTGTCTAAAAATAAATAAATAAAATCTTAAAGAAAAATGGGGACAATCATACTTCCCTCACAGAACTGTTTGTGAAAATTCACAAATAACGCATGTACAGTCATTAGAGTGGAATTGTGTTAAGTATTTAACCAGCCAGAAAAGAAACCAAACCAACTAAAATCCCACAATAGTTCTTCAATGCGGCCTCCATTGTCAGAAGACAGCCATTTGTTGTCGGCATAGGGCACAGTCTCTGTGATGACTGTTACCTAGGACTACATGTGGCTGCGCAATGTTCATCCCTCCCCCATTGGGAAGTAAACCCACGGAATCTGGCCTGGCCCTGTGGTGGCTGAGCCATGGAATATAGTGACGTGACTCTATGCCAGCTTTGGATCCAGCCTTTCACAGGGAGCATCTGCTTCCTCCCTCTGGAATGCTCCCTCTTGGAATATGGGGGCCATGTGAGAAGCACATGCCACACGCAGTGAGTCCAGTGATCTGCCCCAGCTGAGTTCTCTACCACCGATGCGGACTGGCCACCGTGGGAGCGAGCCTTCTGGGATCCCCAGGCCAGTTTAGCCCTGGATAACAGCCTCAGCTGACATCCGGTGGAACAGAAGATCTGTCCAGCTGAGCCCAGTCCAGCCACAGAAGCGTGAGACAACGCAACATTAGGCTTTGGGGAAGTTTGTTGCATAGCAAAATGTCTCGGAAACAATCATAAAGAGATCAGTGAGTTTTAAAAACCTAATCTAATCAGAACCCCCCCCAAGAACATTATTTAACAAACACTCCAGAAACACTCAGATGAGAGCCTTCAAGAGGCCCATTTGGAAGGTATGCACTTATTCTATTGCTCAAGATAAATTTAGAACTCTGCTTTGTAAACTACATTTAGAAATTACCTACGAGGCCTACACACAGGAAAGCTCTAAGCCTTCTCCTTGTGACAAAAATGCGTCACCCTCTTGACCCCTCACCTTATGCATCAGTGGTGGCTCTCAGTGGTTTTAATTTTTATCAAAACAAAACTCAGGCCCTGGCGGGTGTAGCTCAGTGGATTGAGCGCGGGCTGGGAACCAGAGTGCCCCGGTTCGATTCCCCGTCAGGGCACATGCCTGGGGTGCGGGCCAGGTCCCCAGTGAGGGCTATGTGAGAGGCAACCATACATTGCTGTTTCTCTCCCTCTCTGTCTCCTTCCCTTCCCCTCTCTCTAAAATAAATCAAAATCTTTAAAAAAAAAGAAAACTCAGGTCCACAGTTCTGAGGAGATTCTGTCTTTGGGTCACAAGGGGGCTGCATCACAAGGACGTGTGTGCACAAGTTTGTCCTGTACGCTGTGAGTCCAGAGACAGCAGAGAGAGCACCAGATTCATCCTGCCGTCTCCCGCCCCCCTCCCCACCCTCTGCCCAGAACATATCAGGGAGTCTGGAACATGGCAGACACCCAAGAGTCCTTTGTTGAATGGAACGCTACAAGATCTAATCCATCAGTGAGTAATAAAAATGTACTGCGCCCCTGACAGCATCCTTGGGCGATGTGTATTGTAACAACTTCAAAAGTGACAACGCTCCCTTGTAAAAGTCAATCCGTCTGTACTAAATCTGGGGGTTTGGTTAAATGGATGCCACTGAATCAGGACCACAGTGCTATCCAAACTGTGACAAACGGGAAGGACTGTCACCTAAGTCATGAGCCACACAGAGAGGAACTATTTCACTGGGGAAAAGAGATACCAGCTAAAAAAGACTGTTCACCATTAGCCAAGGCATATAAGCCACAGGTGTCAGGGAACACAGCAGAAGGTCTACTCAGTGACATCTCTATGTTTGTTTTCAGGACAAGAATAGAACCCTCATGTACATTATCTCTACTCTTTCTACATATCCTGCAAGGTAGACATTATTATTCCCATTTCATAGCTGCAGAGATCAATCCTGTGTCAAGTCAAGCTATTTCCATGGTCTCAGACCATCGGGCAGGGAAGGGCTGCAGGTGAAGTGATGCATGGGAGGGTGTGCAGAGAAGAAGCAGTTAAACTCTGAGAGTGACAACTTTTCACAGGGCAAGAAAACCCTTCCATCTTCTCTAGAGAGCTCTCAGTGTACAGGCGACAGGATAACCTCCGTAAGCGTGCATGCAGCTTCTGCCTGCTAGAAGCTCCCGCCTGACTGCCAGAGAGATGCCTGTCTCTCGGTATCTTCCAGTGTTCCCCGCAAAGCCCAACCTGCTCATCCTATCTCTAGTCCCTATTGTTTCCTCTGATAAGCAGGGCCCCAGTGAACAATTAAAGCTTTCAATAAATAATCTCTAAGCACATTCATTTGATTGACTGTTATTTGATACAGCAGTTAGTTTCAATGGGGCAGTTAATATTGATCACATAAAGTACTCCAGACAAACATGAAACAGTTCCAGAACTCCATGGATTATTACCCTTTATCTGCCACTCATCTGGGTTACTTGTAATGGTCACGGAATTTAAAATCAATAATAACAATTAGTGTTCTGTACACCAAAAGGGATGAATCACATGAAATGGGTTTTCATATAAAATCAAAGGTACGCTGGGCTTATACCATGGAGAAAGGCTCTCTGCATTTCCAGGACACATTTGGCAATGTACTTTTAGGCAAGTCTTCAAAACGGGCAGCCAGAGAGAAAAAGAAAGGCATTTAGAAGATGGGGCCACAGAAATGCACATGTGAAACCCTTGACAATCTTAATCCTAAAAGATGAAGCATGAAAGCTAAAAGTGATCAAAAGTAAGTGCTAACAAACATAGCGAAATTAATGGGACTGGCAATATACTTCCTCTGCGATGTGGTTCTAGCTACCTTTTTCAGCTTCCAATTCATAGACATCAATCATGATTTTTTTTTTTTTTTTTTTTGGTAATAAAATGGTAACAGCAGTATTTTAGCTCCGCGGCCCTACCACTGTAATGTTGGGATAATTGAAATGCAAAGCAACAGAGAAATGTTTCATCATTAACTGTAACCAGGGCACTGTGTGAAATCATCCATTCCAAAGTCTTGTTTTTCATCAATTATTTGTTATTTATCTGATGTAAATATAAGGAGGACTAATTAAAATGTATGCCTTTTTATACAGCTTCTTGTCATTAAAGCCAATGAAAGCATTCTGAGGCCCATAATGAAATAATTATGTTTGCCTTTAAGAATTCTTTTCAATAACACACGGCAGTGCTGAGCTAAATTAAAACATCAGGAACTAAATCTCGCTTGCCTCCATTTCCATTTTAGTTAATTATACCCCCAAGCTTTCCAATAGACCAGATCCTAAAAAATCTTTTGAAGCGAAAATGACCTTCATATCATCAGCCTTTTTATAATTATGGACTTTGATGACAAGACAAAGGTACTGGAGCCCTGAAAGCTTTAATATTCGTGAGAACAGGGATTTATTACAGGAGGTCTTCATTTACTCTGCAAATTAGAGAAAAATTGTGATAAATGTGACCCATATCTCTTCCCAGTTAATTGATGTACAGGTCTTATCTGGTCTTATCTGCATTACTTCTATCACAGGATTTGGAATTCGGCTATTTTTTTTTCTGACTTGGTAAAATGTTCATTCTCAGTGGTGAAAAGTAATTACAGTAATTGATCAACAACAACAACCACCAACATTTCACTAAATCTGAATCAAATTGGGAGATGAACTCCTCAACACTAAAACTTAAAAAAGGCGCACTCTTGAAAGAAGTAGATTGAAGAGAACCTATGAACTTGAAAAGCGAAAATAGGACATTTTCATTCAAATTTCTCCTTCTCCAAACCTCAAATCGGATATATTTGCAAAAAAAAGAAAATCTGAGTTTCAAAGAAAAGGAAGACGGAAAGAGGGGAGGAGAATCGGCGGGGCTGGTGGCAAATGAAATGGCTTTAACAATGCTGTCATATGATGCGGATGGGGGTGGCTGCCTGGGGCTTAGAAAAGTAAATAGGAGTCCAAGGGATTAACTCTGATAATGTGACTTCCCTCCCATTTCGTTCTATATGGAGACTTGGCACCAGTCATAGGTGGTAATATTTGGTGACTGCTGGGTAGGCTCTCTCATGAGACATCAGAGGGAAGCCGCTGACAGCCAGGAAACAAATACCTATGGCAGGAAAACGGTAAACTGCCCTTCCAATCTCAGATCTGTTTTTATTAAAATCACTTCATCCCCCCACCCCACCACCACCACCAAGGTATCCTTGGCTCTGTTTAAAGCAATCCCCTTTTGGGAATGAGGGGCACTGTCATTCACGATCGTGTTAACTAACATGAGCTTCCTTCTCCCACTCCGAGCTGGTTCACTTCAGCAGCTGCTACGCGAGGGGGCCTGAGGCTCCCGGTATCCCAGTGCCTCGACGAGAGGAAATGCCGGACCAGGCTGGGTCGCCTCGCTGATGTCAGTTCCTGTTATCCTCGCCTTATCGTGCTGCGGACCGAGGGTCTTATCTAACTGACCCCCCTTCAGCTCCCCACCCTGCAAGGCTGGAGAAAAATCAAGTCAGCAGTTCCATTGCCTGTTTGAACTCCTCTCTAAGAAGCTCTGAAAGCTCAGGATAAATAACATAATACCTGCAGACACACCCTTTACTGCTTTCTTGGTAGAGAGAACTTTTGTAACTTTTCAAAAAATTCTTGTAAGGGGGCCAAAGGGGATGGGATGGGACAATTATCGTGCTTCTTGATGTTGGAGTAAGGAAGCTGGGAAGGAAGAGAATTCAGGGCAACATATTGACTGATGAGGCTGTGTTATTAGATCTTACAGATGGGGCAGGTTATCTCATCTGCTATTTAACAAGAGGTACTGAGGCCAAGCCACTTACAGACAGAAGACTGATAAATCTGAAACCTGAGTTAACTCTGCTCTCCTCTCTCCCTCAACCCCAATTCCAACTTTTTAAGACGAGGTCGGTGAAGAACTGAGATACAGGGTCTGGCACAAATAATGCCCCTGTTTTATTACGAAATCTTTTATTACCAAATCGTAAGCACGTCGTTCTGTAACATAAAAATATCACACTCAAGCACACCATATGGCATTCTAGGTGAAATGTTCAAATTAAAACTATAAATTATTACACCCATATTATTACCCTACCAACCACACTCAAGCAAGCCTTACTTCTGCAGAAGCCGGCCCCTGTAGATGGGCTCATAGTAATTCAGTTCAGTAATTCTCTCCCCTCCCTGACTCCCAACACCCGCACAAGTGCTGGACTCAGAGCCACCATCCTAATACTTAAATCCATTTTGCAAGGGATGTCTTCTATTTGCAGGTCTATAGTTTGCCACAAAAGGAATTCACGTTCAGAATTCACGTTCACAAGGAGATCTTCAGTATGAATGGGAAAATTAAGCCTGGAGCACTCCAGTTATATTGACCATAGAATCCAAACAAAGGCAGTCTGTGCCACTCCTGAGTTCAAGGGGCAGCCTAGGAGATGTCGTAATATTGAAATATCTGGCATATTTCAATGATTTATGTGGGAACTGTGGCAGTACATTCGAAAGTGGGTTATTCTAGAAAATCAGAGATATATGACTGCCATAAGTACCCTATAATTTGAAAGGCAAGATTCCATATTAATATCTTTTGGAGAGGTTTTTAGCCAAGAGTTTTCTGATTAACCTTCATCAAAACTCCCATTTCCGAAATAGTCTATTTAATTGATAGTTAACTGAATTTATATTAGAACATTTAAAGTATAAAAATGTCATTTAAGGATTAATTTATTGGCACTTACATATAACTCAAACTCTATAGAAGATTCTTTTTAAGATGTTCTAAAATGAACATGACTCATATTATTTAGTAAGTCCTGTGTGACCTGAAGTTTTATATTTTACATCTTGGTTTCACATCTCCATCTGCCTCCCAGAGAGTCACTTTCTAACTAAAAATTTCAAGCCTTTAAAAAATTTTTTTTTGGTTTTAAAGATTATAAATTCCTTGAGAGCAGAATTTATCATCTTTATCATTTATCTTGCATTTCCCTTCTGAAATCCCTTATTGATGCTTGTGGAACGTATAAAGGAGAAAACAGTAAGGTTTTCTTTCCTTTTCAGAAAACTCTGGGGCTTAGCATGCTGCAAGTGAATTATAAGTATCTGACGTGCAGAAGGTCTTTATTTTACTTTTATGCTGTAAAGAAAAGCTCATGACAATGTTGACTGGGTGTTATATCGTCAGTGCCAGGCTTCCAGAAATGAGAAGAAAACTTCTGATGCAGGTCAGCTAACCTATCAGAAATTGCCATTCTGGTCATTTATCTACTAAGAAAAAAAAAAAAAAACGAGAAGAAGGGCCTGTTCCAAAGCAACAGCTTTGCATTTGGGCTGGAGAATCAAATGCTAACGAGAGTTTCCAAATCAATTCCATAAGTGAAGTTCAAGCAGACAGATGTCTACCGCTCCTACTGTTTTGTTTTACTTTGGGAATCTACGCTTTTTTGGTGATAAAATTTAAACTCATGTACTTTTTCTTCTACGTTGCCTGTCCAGACCTCCCTACCCAAAGCACCAAGTTATCTGCATGTTGACAATACTTATTTTGGTTAATCTCTTTTTTCTACAGGGAAGAAAACTTTGTGAATCTCCCACTTGTTTTCAAGCAACCCTGTCCTGCACTCTGAGATTTAAGCAAAAGTCCTTTTTCTTCTCTTCTTTCTGATGGTATTAGTTACCACCGTCATGTGGCCGAGAAGCAGAAAATTATGTCCTACTTTAGAAAAACAATTGAGCCTTTTCACTGAAATATTTATTCAAAACCCCATTCAATTCATACGGTGGCTGTCAGTCTTTATTTAGTCTCTCTTTCAGAGGGTATCTTTGATTTTGCCACTTTGACCCCAATTTATATCTCACTAGGAGAGGATTTAGATAGTGTTTAATACTTAAAATTCAGGTCTCAGGGCTCTGGGAAGGGGACTGACTTCATGTCTTAATCGCACATAGCCACAGTTTTGTTGTTTTGTTTTTAAAGATTATTTCTCATTAATGGGGAAAATACTATTTCAAAAAGATTTTTTTTCGCTTTTCTCTTTTGATGTGCTGAGTAGGGAGAAGACAGGGAAAAGGGCCAAGAAATTGTAGCACTCATGATTTCACTGAAAGCAACTATATTTAAACCACAAATATTAAGACCTATATCCTATGCCCACTGAGCAATTAATGCTGAAAACATCTGGAGCAGCCTAAAACCAAGATAATCCAGGAGGCATCTGAACAGAAACTCAGAGACTCCATACCTTCCAGGGCAGTCTTAAATCATATTATTTATACCACATTCCCTTAGTAGCCCACTAATCCTGACTTCGCATTTTTATAACCAGCAATTCACGGGCCCTGCTCCAGCAGCAGCTGGTTGGCATATCAGTTTTCTGTCTTCAAAATTTTTTAAAAAATGATAATAAAAAGAACATTCTAACACCTTTCAAAAAAAGCTTCTGGTGTTTTATGTTCAAAAGATTTACTCTAATTACTACACACACATACACACCACACACAAAAAATCAGTAGGATCTCAAAACAAAAAAATAGTTTTGGTCGGAATTTAGCGCTATGTTTTTTTCCTCCTTGCCCACTGTTTCCTCTGCGTTAAGAGCACAAACAGATCTGCTTTTCGTCAAAACACTCATTAAGGAAAATGGAAAAGGTTGTGGCTTTTATGTTCTTACTTACAGAAAGGTAGCCCTAATATGATTGCTTTTTATTCAAAAAGCCCTAACTAGTTATGTCACCCTGAACCAAGCATCGCGTGGCAGACATTTGTTGGAATATTTCTTTACACTTAAAAACTTAATCTCTCTCGAACACCTAAACTGACCAGTCATAAACTGGTTTATGGAAGAGAAAGCAGCTCTGTATGGGGCATAAGCAATATTTACACTTTATTCATTTAAACTAAAGTTGGAGTCTAGGATTCAAACCCTCGTGAAACTGACCACAATATGCACTAATTGCCCTGCTTACAAAAATAAGACACTGGAATTTCTGAAATCCCTTTGTCAAATGTCTTTATTTACTTTTCCTAATGCAAGTTTCTTTGATTAGCTGAACTCTGCTGTTATCAACACTTCTTGCTTATCGGCTGGCCCTAGGCGAATGACACATTTACCACTCCTCTTCCTAGATAAGGCAAATCCCTTGTTTAACTTGTTCAAGAACAAACAAAGCTTTTCCCCCAACTCCTACAACTTAATGGGCATGTTTGGAGGGTTAATTACAAAAGGGAGAATGTCTGCTTGCAAAAGCTCTATTAGGTTTACTAGCTCTATGCCAGGGTCTCCAGCATATTTTTCCCCTTCTTTAAAAAATGTTTCATTAGGACTTTCTCTTACAAGAAAGAATGTGAGAGAGTCCCAGTTCCCTGCCAGCCTAAGTGAAGTTGTTCACAACTTTTCATTGCTAGAGAGGATAGGTCCAAAAGATCTGGTAGAGGGTTGGAAAATTATTTCGTAACGCTTAAGTTTCTTTGAGTTCTCTGGAAAGAAAAAAAAAAAGCAGCAGGAAAGAAAAAGCATTTGGGGAGCAGCTGAGGATTAAGACGCCTTCTGAAAACGATATACTTTTTGCCCTGGTTACGACTCTACAAAATACTGAGTCAGACAGCCAGACTGTTGGCATCAAATGGTTATTGATTTTTCAGCTCCAAACCTGTTGATTTCCTGGCCCAAGAAGCAAGTCGTTATCCTTAAGAAAAGTTGCAGAGAGGGCAATTTAAATCTTGTCCGTGTCCCCTCTCCATTTTCTTCTCTCTTTAGATAAGCAAGCCACCATGTTATTAGGAAAACGCAATTTCTCCCTGTTAAACTTTGACCTTTTTGAAAACAAAGATTTAAAATGTCATTTTCAGGCTAATGCTCCAATGAATTGTCAAATAAAGTACTAAAAACATTTTGATAGATAGCCCAGCCATTTATCTAAATCACTGTCAGGGCTAAGATGCATCCTGCAGGCTCCCACTACAGCCACCGAAGGTGGGATTTTCTGGGACTTCTGGTCATTTCTCAATCCTGCAGCCAGGCTACTGTTGACCAGATGCATGCCTCAGCATGGTGTCAGCAGCAGATAACCAAATAGTCAATTAAAAAAAAAAAACTGGGCTACCCCACTTATATTTCCTTTCCTATAACCAATGTCCAGGCTCCTGGCTGAATTGCAAGATATGGAAAATAATGGATGGCTCGGCGCAAGGGGTGTTCATTGCCAGTAGTTTTCTAGCAAAACAGCAACTTCTTAGAGCAACAAAGTGACTCGGAAAGGTGGCAGCAGGGTCAATGCTAAGAAATATTGCTTTTCCTTAGCAAGGTAAACATTGGAGGCTGCAGCTTTAACTGGTGGTTTATGAACTTCAGGAGCTGCAAGCCATCTTAATCAGCCTAAATTCCTTGCAAGGACGATGTCATATTTTAATTACTTTGGACTGTTGAAACACACAGGGAGGGGCTGATATATACAACTGGTAGCTAATTCAAAGAACAGCAAAGTTAAATTCCCTCTGCCTACATCTTAGTAAAATCTGCACAATGCGCCCAATTGCCTTACTTGAAGAATGTTTCAAAGTCCTGTGGTCACCCTCTACTTTCCGCCCACCCCCCCACACACACATATTTTTAAAACTGTTTTCAAGAGACCGTAAGGTTGGTAAGGAGAGGAGCGGGGGTCGGGAGGGCTTGTTTGGGAAGAAAACATCTAACAGGAAATTTTCAGCAGAGGGGATCAATATGCACACGCCAGCATATTACACCCTTTCAGCATTAAATCATTAAATCCTTTGTCTTGCTACCAGTGCAGTTTGTTGCCAATGTCTTTATTGCATGCAAGAGAGACAATTAATTTTTTTTCTTGGTAGAAGAAGGGAAAAAATAAACCTACATTGAGCAGTGTGCCGATGTTGCCATTCGCTTTGGGTCAATCCACTGAAGCATGCTTTGAGAGCTTTCTCCTGGAGCATGCAGGAAGACGGGCTCGCAGTGTAGAAATCCAGGATTTGCCCAGGACTCACTGACAGAACATCCATACAGTCAAACATGATCTCCCCTGGACCGAATGTCTGCAAAAGTGCTTATCCTCTAGGTGTGGAGGCAAATGGCATAGAAAAGTCCACCCAACTCCATCAAACTCTGCCCCTTTTTTGGCACGTAGGCTGTTGGTCTTTTTCCCAGCCCCGAATCATGAATTATGACAGACAAGCCAGCTAAAAGCCTGTAATTGATCCAAATGATCATTTACCATTTTCCAGGCTTGCTCGGCCAATCCAGCCGGGGCGGGGGTTCCCAGAAAGATCCCAAGTTCTCCTTCCAAGCCAATGCCTGCAAAAAGCCTTCTGATTGCAGTCCGGATCCTATCCCGACGGTGCCCAGACAAGCCCTGCCCGGCTCGCTCGCGTCCTCGGCATCCCAGTCCTCAAACAGCTCGCATGGGGGAATTCTGGTCCCCCCTTTGGCAAAGAATAGACCCTCCTGCCTCTGAACAGCTCACTTCCTACTACTTCTGTCACACAGAATGAAAGATTGAATTGCCTAATATATGCGAGTGAACTTTCGGTGAACCCTTCCCGGGCTGCTAACCTTCAAATGACCCAACGAGTCTGACATCACCAACTCCCAGGATTCTCACAGAGCTTAGAAACTCCCAGCAGCCCTGCAAACGCAGACAGCCAGAGAGACAGGCAGCGAGCGAGCGTGCAAGCGGGCTCTTTCTTTCCCATTTCTCACCTTAAAAACAATGCAAGAAGTGCTTTTAAAACGAGCAGGGGAGGAGCCAGGACACCGCTCCCGGCTCACGCTGAGCGCCAACTTCTCTCCCTTTTCACCTTTTTATTTGCAGCCGCTTAGTTTGCAAGCGAGTGTTCCCCCTTGCGGCGCCCCCCCTTGCCTCCCGCCCACCTCCTAGCCCCCAGCCCACCCTTTAAATTCCTCTGTGCGCCTCTCTGTCTGTTAAATTCCTTGTAACTTATGTATTTTTCCACTCCCAAAAAAGCACAGGCAAGCCCTAAACCGTAGAATAGAGAACAGCTACCCCTCAGGGAAGCCTTGGGATGAGAAACTTTCCATTTCATAGTGTTTTCCCCCTTATCCTTCTTGCAAGCCCTGGCTGAAGGCATTGCATTTGCTCCGGAGTAAAAAGGCAGCTTTCTGGATTCAGTTACTTTTTAAAAACTCTCAAGTCTATAGACAGCATAGGGAGTAGTCAAGATTAGTTACTCCTACTCCAAACACGCACAGTCGTTGATATACAGGATTCCCGGTCCTGAGCTGGGCCAGCGTTGTACAGTGCTCAGGAGCAATGGAAATGGGGGTCAGGCTGAATTAGATTCCCAATTCCATTTGTGTGATCTGGAACACGAATGTAACCTCCCTGGGCCTCAGTTTTCTCATCTGTAAAATGGGGATAGACTACTTCCTACCCACCTCAGTGGGTTGTGGTGAAGACAAAAGGAAATTGTGCTTGTACGGCAGTTAGGACATATCCTGGAACAAATATTAGCTTATTTTTTAACCAGGGAAATAAAAGCCCAGGGAGCCCCAGACCTGCCTGAAATCATACAGCTCAAAATCTTAACTAGAACCCAGGTCCCTGGAATCCCAGTCTAATGCAGAAATTACTTTGCTGTTTCCATAGCCTGGCACCCCGATAACATGTTGGTGGCCTCTCTGATCACACACAGTCACCACCACCGCCAAATTAAACACATATTTTGAAAACTGGTTAAGTGTGAGGGCCAGTTTTCAGCAATAGTAGCCCCTGCCCAATCTGGCACTTTTTAAGAATAGTTTTAAGGGAAAAAAAAATTATTTTTGTACTTCCTACACTGACCCTACCTAGAGGAAGGAGAAGCTTTTTAACCGAATCTGAAAACATTGAGAACAGAGGCAATGTTTGCAAATAAAGTCAGGCACACAGAGAGCTTTAAAGGGGAGAGCCTACCCACTCTGCAGCCACTTTGCATAACTTGCTTATTGCACCTCAAAGAGAGGAGACTCTGGGGAGGAATAAAACACCCTACCCCTTCCACCGCCTCTCCAATATTTACTTGTAATTCTCCCACAAAACAGGGTAGGCAAGTGGAGAGCCTCCTGGCCCCATGCAGGGAAGGACGCTGCTCCAGTCTCCCTTTTATGGATAGTGCTGGAATGTGCATTGGCATCCGAGCTTTTAAAAAGCATGTCGGGGGCACCCGCCCCTCACTGAACCACTGTTCTGTCTAGCGGAGTTGCTAAGTGGCACTCCTGGAGTAACATGAAAAGTATGCATCGCACACACTTACCAAGTCAAAGATCCTTTTATGAAGGTACATTAACACAATTTTCAGCCCAGCAAGCTCAGTTCTTGCTATTGAAAAGTTCAGGGTGATAAAGGGGTGAGATTTTGCTGAATCTATGTATTTGTTATTTTCTCTCTCTCTCTTTTTTATATGGGCCTCATTTTGTAACAGAGTTGTATTATAGGCCACCCTTTAACACAAAGAAAACACACATTTTTAGCAAGGAGCATGGCAGAATTTACAAAACATTTAACACACTGTCGTTAAGATAGTTGTAAAGATACACAAAGCACCATATTATGTAGTAATTTCTATGTGGTCCATGAGACTTACAGTTCCAAATGTTTATTTAAGGTTCTCAGAGTTCCTTGGAAACTGGGCTTATTTTGTACCTGATACTGGAAATGGATGACCAGTTGTTCAGGGAGAGAGGAGGAAGCATCTATATTTAAAATACAGCAGGAGGAGCTAAGAGACGAGAGGCAAGGCAGCATGGCCAGGTGCGGGGGGATGCGTAGCTGCTACCACGAAAGACTGTAGCACCTGCTAAATCCACACGCTCCCAAAGGGCAGGGTGCCTTGGTTGCAGGGTAATGAGAATGGGGTGAGTGTCCCCAGAATTCTGTTCACTGTCATTTCTTAAGCTAGAGAATCAGCCTCATCTCGAAAGAGACACAACTGCTTCCAAACGTCTTCCCTCAACTACTCTGTCATAACACAAAGACAATAATAAAGTGTGTGCTTCGCAGCGGTTGGGAGATTTAGCGTTTTCTTCTTTGCCCAAGAAAATTTAAAATTTATAATCACCTTAGGGTCCTCTTAACTGTAGAGAAATAAACTTGGGCCTTGAGATGAACGATCAGTATTTAAAGCTTTGTGAGCAGAATACTATGGGTTTCTTATAATGCAACAGTATTCAGTCAATTCATCATTTCTCGTCATGAATTAATTATGCTGAAAGCAATTATTAGAACTATTATTTAATCCAAGTATTAATTTAGAAAGCAATCCTACAATTTAGCCACACATTTCTTATCATTTCTTTTCCAAGAACTCTCATTTTTTTTTTAAGATTTTATTTATTTATTTTTAGACAGAAGGAAGGGAGGGAGAAAGACAGGGAGAGAAACATGAATGTGTGGTTGGCTCTCACGTGGCCCCCACTGGGGACCTGGCCTGCAGCCCAGTCACGTGCCATGACTGGGAATCAAACCGGCGACCCTTTGCTTCAGAGCCTGCGCTCAATCCACTGAGCTACACCAGCCAGGGCGGGAACTCTAATTCTTATACTTCTTGAAAACTTGGTTCTTACTCCAAATTTTCATCTTAAGTAAAGTTAAGGAAAGACGCACAAATAAATCACAGTTCTTTAAATCCATATCCATATACTATAAAGATTAATGACTAGGTAGAAGGTGAAAAGTGGTCTAGTTAATTTCTTGATAATGAAGTTGAAATCATTGGCACCTCTTTTAAAGATTAATCAAATAGTTGGAAAAAAAATCTTTCCCAAATATCCTCTTGGTACAGCATAAAATAAGATTAGGATATATGTCATCTCCTCACTTAATGTTGTCAAAAGGTTCCACCGTAAGCAAAACGATGTATAACAAAACCAATTTTACCATAGGCTAATTAAACAAGAGTTAAGTTCCTAAGACATTTCATCACCTAAATGACATGGATCGAAAGGACCTGTACTTCCCGTGTTTGATCCATGATAAAAGAAACTCTAAAAACGTACATCCAACCACAAACAAAAAAGCTAAAGTTTGAGACCAAAAGCCATTTTGTTTCAGAATAACTGTGTATTTGTCAGTGTGACACAGCACATTTGAAAGCCATAATCATAAAACAAAAATTTATAGCCAGGGTTCAGGGTCTACATCTGTTTCTCTGGTTTGTGGACAGCAATTACCCACTGGACAATCCAGAAAGAAATGCCGTGAATCACGCTTTGCAAACATGTTTGAACTGGAGAGTTTGGTGCAGAAAGAGCAGGCAGCTCTGTATAACAGCATTGCAGCCGGCCGTGTTCAAAACTGGTCAAGTGCTTTGTGTGATGTCTAAATAAAGTGGCCCTTGCAGGCCCAGACACATCCACCCCAGGCACAAGTCATGCAAAGTGCAGGCGCGCGCGGGAGGGGCATGAGGAGGAAGGTGGATCCCGATTGTTTTAAAAAGACACACCTGTCTCTTTCATGTTTTTTTAAAAAATATATTTATTTATTTTTACCGTTCATCTTCTATAAAACCCTCTTGCCACAATTCTGCCAGAAGAACAAATGGTTAGCACTGAGTAATTTCTGTTTCGGCAGGGAAGCCAAGGCAGAGATGTGTGGCCACCACGGGCCAAGGGCTGAGGCTGTTCCTGGGGCGGCCACACCACCAGGAAGAGCTGCTTCTGTGTCAGCTGATGAGAGAAGTTCTAACGTTCATCAACACACAGGAACTGCTTTGGGCCCTTCCATCTGAACACCTGCTAATGCTCCAGGACTGTTGATGTCCACGCATCTTATGCCAGAGGTCACCCAAGCACTTCCCAAACATGAACTTGCAAGGTGGTTCTGTGCATCATTGCAGACTGAGTCCTCTCAGAACCCCAAGAAGCATTTGTTTTCCCTCAAACATTTCGCTTTGAGTGTTGGTCACTGTGTCTTTCCTTCATTTGGTTCCTTTCTTCCTAGCTTCCTACTTTTTTCCAGTTTCTCCAAGTAAGTCTTCCCACCTGATTACTTAAGAACATCATTCACTCCAGGACAAGGGGCACACTTCTCTTTCCACACTTCTGATTTGTTTTCCTTAGCACTTCTCAGCTTTTGCTGTGCATGACTCATAAAGAAACTTCTTAAAGCCCAACAGTTTCTGGTGGTCCCAACTTGACACTTAAACACATCCCCTCCGGAAGGCCTCAGTACTGAGCAATAAGCTCCCAGCTGTTTCTCAGTTGACAGCCGCTGCCGCTGGCATCATCTCAATGATCAGCTTGGGGGAGACTTATCTTTGGCTATTTCCTCTGATTTACTTCCCCCCTTTTTTAATTTAGACTCTTTTAAAAAGTAATACATATTCATAAAAACTCAGAGTCCAGTCTAGAAGATATAAAGTGAAAAGTATATATACGTGTGTGTGTGCATATATACGTGTATATAGAATACAGTCTGTCCAGAAAAAGCCCAGCCATTGTTAATATAATGAGAACAGTTTGTGTGGCATTGATGTGACCTGGCAGCCAAGGAGAATAGACTGGAATGAGCATGACTGAACAACGATGACTTCACTGTACTAGTCAGTGGGGTTGGTAGATGCCCCCCACTGAGTGAGCATGTGTACTGTGTGGAAACTATTCAGATGATTCAGAAGGCTGCAACTATGGGCAACGAGTGATTGGCAGCTTCATCACGATAACATGTTCGATCATGCATCATGTCTTGTGCAGAGGTTTTTTTGGCACGACATCAAATCACTCAGGTGACTCAGCCCCCCTACAGCCCAGATTTGGCGCTCTGCAACTTCTGGCTTTTCTCAGAACTAAAATCACCTTTGAAAGGGAAGAGATTGCAGACTGTGGACAAGACTCAGGAAAATACAACGGGGCAGCTGATGGCGATTGGGAGAACTGTGTGAGGTCCCCAGGTGCCTACTTTGAAGGGGACTGAGGCATCATTGTCCTGTGTACAATGTTTCTTGTATCTTCTTCAATAAATGCCTCTATTTTTAATATTACATGGCTGGCTACTTTCTGGACAAATGCGTAGTTAATTCTTCTATGTTTTCATTCATCAAATGTTGAGTACCTACTGTGTGCACCATTGTGGTAAGTGCTGGGCATATACCTGTTTATCACTGGGGGGACTGCTTGTGGCTTTTACACAGATATAATCAACAGAACTTTCTCACTTAAGAAATGAGTACAGAGATTTATTTCGTAAAGTAAATAGTATTTCTTTACATTAATGTGCTGTAATTCATTTCACCAGTGTCCAGCTCCTACACATTTAGGTTGTTTCCAGTTGCTCAGTGTTCTAAGAAGCCCTGTGGTTGTATGTGTACCAAAACATCTGCTGGGCAAAATTCTAGGAGCAGTATTGCCAGGTCAAAGATGATGTACATTTTAAAATTTGATGGCTATACAATGTAGTACTCCAGGATGGTAGTGCTAAAATGTATTCCCCTTTTATTCTACAGCATAGGGCAACAAACTTTGTCAATGTAGGGCCACGGGAAACATGTTAGGCTTTGCAGGTTGTGTGGTTTCTTTTACAGCTACTCAGCTCTGCTACTGCAGTATAAAGAAGCCATAGGCCATGCATGTATACATTATATATACACATACATTATATATACATATATAAATTATACATACATACATACACATATATACATATATATATGAATGGGCATGGATGTATTCAACAAAACTTCTTAAGAATTAGCAGTGGACTGGGGTTAACCCAAGGGCTGTAGTTGGTTCACTTCTGTTCTAAACCAACATACCACCAAATCCTACATTGCCTTGCCTCCTTCCCTAGAAAACCTATCTATTACATTTGAGTTTTGTTACCACTTTAATTTTCCTTCTCCTTTAAAAGCTTCACCCAGTTTCAACTGGTGTACCACATGAGAAACATGGCTTTTTTATTCTATTCCTTCATCCAGAATCACTTCTCCTTCTGTCTTGCCTCACGATTTCCCACTTTCCTACTTCACTCTCTCCACTTCCCTCTGCAGAGAGGGCCGTGAGATTGCACTTCTGCCCTCCAACGAGCCCAACGCCCCTGTGCTTCCTTTTCTCCACCACCAAGCCTTGCTTTAAAGCCCATTAGTTCCATCAGCGCCCCACTTGCCCCAATATATAATGTCGGTATTTGGGAGCTGGAAAACTTAGCAATGACTTTGAGAACAGATGTCGGTGGTACCGCCGTGCTACAACATGCCCATGACGTCCCTGTGTTATCCCGCTTGAACTGTTTTAATGTCTCGTCTCAATGCATCTCCCAATGAGCTAGGATTAGATGGGCCACCCAGTTGGCAGAGTGCTTAGAAGAACAGTGAGACTCTTTCAAGGGTGGAAAAAAGCACAAAGGATTCTCAGAGTGATTTGCAATTACTTCATGTTAATATTATTAATAATGGATAATGTCTATAACTGAGATGCCTAACTTAATTCCTAGTTCAACACTTCATTTTGGGAAAATCATACGTATGAACAGAGGCTATTAGTTGGCTCTTAAACTGCTGTTTAAATTAATTAAAATCCAATACAATTAAAAGCTTAGTTCCTCAGTCACACTAGCTGCATTTCAAGGGCTCAAAAGTCACCTGTGGCAGCACAGATATAGAACATTTTCATTGTAGCAGAAAGTTCTATTGGAGCACGGTGCTCTAAAGTGTCAGCTGAAATAACATCACGGGTGGGACCATGGAGTCTGGCTGTCAACTGCCTGTACTTGAATCCCAACCTCCTCTCAAGTCATGTGACCCTTGGCAAGTAATTTAACCTCTACATGCCTTAATTCCATCAACAGAAAAATGGAGATACTAATGATACGTATGTTGAAGGTCTGTAGAAAAGATTAAATGAAGTGATACAAGTGAAAAGTACTTAGAACATTGCCTGTGATATAAGTGCTTTAAAAATATTAGTGGAATATCTGCGAGGAGAAAATTAAGCCGGGAACACAGAGCTCAAATACCACTCAAACACTACTGCTACCAGGTACAGAGACTCCTCATCGGGGCAGTCACTCCAAACCAGGATGCACCTTTCAGGCTGCGGGATCCAGACACGTGCAATTAGGGCAAGTTCCCCGAGAGCTTTTGCTGTGTATGCCTGGTTATGTACCACTGCACTGAAGCATGCATGTGTGAGTGCGTGCAGTATAAAGGAGGACGGTTTCTTTTCCTTTGCAAAGCAGGCACTCAGTCAAAATGGAAATAGACTATTTGACAAGCCCCACCCTGCTGCTCCTGTGGGAGGCAGAAAATACATGACACGACTTGCTGTTTTCTGCAGCAATGGTATTTAGCCTCAGGAAGGTAAGAACAGTTATGACTAATAAAATGTCAAAGGTACTGTACAAGATGGAAGACTTGTTTTTCCTATCCTATCCTATCCTATCCGCCTTTCCTTCCACCCATCCACCCATTCCATCAATCCCATCCACCTCCTCATTTATCCACCTGATACCCACCCATCCACCCTCCCATCTATTTACCCATCTACCTATACATCCACACTTCTAGTTATCCACCCACTCACATGTCCATCTTCCCATGTACTCATCCATTTACCCATCTCTTCATGCTCTTTCCCATCATCTAACTGCCAGTGGCGATAAAGAGAGTAGGGCTTCTCGGCAGGCAATGTGCTGAGTAGGGAGAGGGACAAAAGTAAAGCTACTTAGATTATGCGTGTGACTTTCTGTAGAATCCTTGAAAAGGATTTCCTGGTGAGTTGTACTGGCAGAAACAGAGTCAAAGTCACTGACCACTGGAGATTTCAGTTAAACAGGTCTGATAATCAGGTTGCAGCCCGGTGCCCCTCGGATCTAACACTGATTTCTAAGAGCATCCAGGATTTGAAATGCTAATGAAGTCGAGTTCTATTAGCAACACAAAAGTTTGTGACTCTGAGGGAAAGCTGAAGGCCCCCAAGGAATTTCCATTAGTTTCTATTAGCAAAAGGGATGTAAAAAGTCACAAATACATCAGAGGCCACCGGAGAGGGAACGGAGTTTAAATTCATCCTGGGGTCTGACAGAGAAAAAGGCAAATAAAAAAGGCCAATGTGACTGAGCAAGAATTGGGCCAGATAGAAATCTCTGAAATTTCTGTTGGGGAAACAACGATTTGTCTATACATACATTACACACACACACACACACACACACACACACACACACACACACACACACACACGCAATGAATACAATAGAAATATTTTTGTTGAAAAAAATCATTCTCTCTCTTTTGATATCTACCTCAACCAAGGGCTTGGACAACTTCTGTGTGAGAGGGTACCACAGTGGCTTCCAAAATTAGTTTTTGACATTTTGTCATTATTTGCTTTTTTTGTTTTGAATTAGAGATGATGCTTCAGAAGAGTAGCAAAGATTTTTCAGAGGATAACAGTTTCAAAATTGAATGTAACATGTAAGCATGGGAGGGCAAGAAAGTGAAATAATAGAAGTATGAAACATCGCCCTGTCTGTTTAAGTAAAGGGCAATGCTAAAATATAAGATCACTGTCATGATTCGCAAAGCATTGCAGTTCTAGGGCTTCCCACCCGGAGCCACATAGTGCAAATTACTAGGGTTGGGGTAAAGTAACCTGCATTTTAATCAAGGTCCTCAGGTATTAAACTCTGCACACTAAAGTGTCAGATCCTCCACTCTGATGGGACACTCCACTTGGTGAATGACAAGAAATAGGCCTTCAGAGGAACCGCTGTTAAGAAAAATGAATTGCCGGGAGTGGAAATGGCAGAGCTCTGAGTCTGGAGTAAAGCCCTGGCCTTGCACTTGGTGGCTGTGTGGCTTTAGGTATCCTCACAATCCTTCCGAGCCACACTTAGTCATCTCATAAGTGAAGAGAATGTCTGCTTCAAATGATAATGTCTACCTACTTCAAAGGAAGATAATGTGGAAGAATTAAATCAAATACTGTATGTGAAAAAATTTTACAAATCTCTACAGTATTATATAATGTTAGACATTACTATTCACACTTTAGGTAACAACTGACAAAATACTTTCACCTCTTTTTACAAATTCTGTGGCAAACTGCCAACTCTAGCCTTCCTCTGAATTCATAATCCCCTTTAAAAACACACAATAGATTTTTAGCTGAGCACATGGCTACCCGAATAGAGACCACATTTTCCAGACTCCTTTGCAGCTAGGTAGTGCCTGTGTGCCCGTGTTTTTACCAACAAAATGTGATCAGAATTGTTGTGTACATGTTCCATAACACTTAAAAAGTGATTTTCCACATTTCGCTTGCTATCCTTTCCCTTCCCTGCCAGCTGGAATGCTGTAGGACCCAGCAGGCAAGGCAGTGAGATGGAAGGAACCTGAGTCCCTGAATGCCCTTGTGGAGCATAGCTACCCTGCCAGCCTAGACAAGTTATCTCTAGACAATCACATTGAGAGAAATACATTTCTACCTTATTTATGCCATCATAGCTTAAGGATCTCTATATTCTAATTAATCAAATTTCCTTTGATGTGTTCATTTAAAATAAGAAGAAAGATGATATTAATATTCCTCATGCAATTGTCCAGCCCCTGTGAAGTCTAAAGGTTAGAGACCTGTTCTTCTTCCCTAGTTGGGCCAAGGTCTTCTTTCCTTTTTTCCTTCTTTCCTTCTTTCCTTTTCCAGCTGGAAGGACTGGTCAGTAGCAGAGAACACAGCTGATATCCACTCCCACCCAAGTTCCAGATTCAAAGAAAAAATAACAGCATTTTTCTGTGTGGCACAGACAGAACGTATCAAAACTGTGAAGAAGCCCTCACTTCCAACTCTGAACATTACCAGGGGCCTTCTAGGACAGGCTGCCATCTAGGCTTGGGCCAGTTCTGGCCATGAGGGCTGCCCTTGAAGAGGGGGACAGCCCTCAAAGCTCTGTTACGGTCATATATGTAAGCTGTAGCAAATCTGGAGGGGTAAGGAGGCCAGAGATCTATCTTAACACTAACAACGTGTAAGAACTTGCCTGGTCTGATCAGTAACATGAGGAAGCTGTTGTGACTCATGGTGGCAAACACATGATTGAGGTGTCTCTTATGAGCCCATGCCAGAGTTACTAATGCATACCTCTCAAAGATCTGGGTAAGGCTGCCCAACACCAGACCAGCCCAGAGGTTGGCAGATTACAAGGCCAAACCCAGCCCACCACCTGTCGTTGTTGAACCGTTTAATAGGAGAACAGCAGATGTGCATTTATTTGTTTACATATTGCCCATGACTGCTTTCAACCAACAACAGAACTAAGGGATTGCCACAGGGACGGTATGTCCCACAAAGCTGAAAGTATTTATGATCTGGACCTTTATATATATAAAAAATGCTGACTCCTACTCTGTAGACATTCACAACAAATCCATTTGAATTGGCTTTGAGATGAAATCAACCAGCAATCCTTGAACTGTATAAAATGGAAAGTTTCTTCAAGATCTAAAATTCTCAATTCAAATGCCCTCCAAACCCTCAGCAGCTACTTTTTAGACATGCCGAATACACTCCTTCAGCTTCTCTGAGTTTCCTTTTGCTTTGCTTGGAATACTCCTTGCTTAGATACCAACAGGAGTTATTAAATCCCTGCCTTCTGTTTCTTTATGATTAGGTTGCCTTAACTGAGACACAAATGACTCCGTTTAAAATAGGACTCTAGGTCATGTTCCTCACTGTCTGTTCCTTGGCCCTACGTTTTCAAGTGCAAAGTCATTCTTACTACCTGGCCTACATTTATTCTTTATCATGTGTCTCCGATAGCAGAAAGTTACCTCCTTGAGGGCAGCACCTCTCTCTAGTTCACTGTGATGACCTCGATAATAAATAGGACATTATACACAGTAATCCTTCAATAAATATTTGTTGAATAAATAAATGAATGAATGAACAAATAGCACTTCTTGGTAGATGGTAGAGCCATGTATAACTTGGTAGAAATTTAAAATCGTCAGAAACAACAATCTGCTGTTTCAAGGAGATTAGAATGGCCTCACTGTAAGTAACATAAAATTCAGACTAACTATTAAAAGACATCATTTAAGAAATAAAATCTATGGCATAAGCCTTATACTTTTAATTCACGTATATCAGACCGGGAGAAAGGACAGTCATTACATAAAAGAGCACTGGCCCATGAGATATCCATCGCAACACGCAAACTAATAAACAAAGTGACCCATAGCTCACACCAAGTACAAAAACTCACCCAACATGGATCATGGGCCTAAAATTAAAACATAAAGCTATCGATTTTTGGACAAAAAAATAGGAGAAAATATAAAACCTAAGTAACCTTGGGTTGGGCACAGGTTACTCAGATGTGACACCAAAGTATGACACCTGAAAAGCAAACTGATGATTTGGATTTTATCACAGTTAATAATGTCTTTCCTTTGACAAACTCTGCTAAAAGAGCGGGAACACAATCAACAGATGAAAGGAAAAGCACGCATTCGGAAACAAATTTGTACCCACAATACATAAAGACATTTCA
The DNA here is from genome assembly GCA_004026765.1 of Micronycteris hirsuta. Taxonomy (NCBI): domain Eukaryota; kingdom Metazoa; phylum Chordata; class Mammalia; order Chiroptera; family Phyllostomidae; genus Micronycteris; species Micronycteris hirsuta. The sequence goes on along the minus strand of PVJI01000289.1, from coordinate 147,640 downwards.
AAATTTAATAATAATAATTTAAGCACCCCACCTTCACCCTCAGTGGGTAAATAATTCGAACTGAAATGCCACCAAAGACAAACTACAATGGCAAACAAACACATGAAAAGGTGCCCAATATCATGAGTTACAGGGAAATGCAATGTAAGACCTCAGTGAGATATCACCACACCTCTGCAGAATCACGACGGTTAAAAAGACCGCCACACCATGTGTTGTGGGCGGGGAAAAACGGAAGCTCTCAGACATCACAACTAGGAGTCCACAATCATACAAACACTTTGAGAAGGGTTGGGAAATTTCTTAAAAAGTTAAATATGCACCTACTAAATAATCTAGCCATCCCACTCCTCGTTATTTCCTCAAGAAACATTCAAGTATAGTTTTAGTAAATAACACGAATGTTTATAGCAACTTTATTTGTAATTGCTAAATTCTGGAAACAACCAAATTGTCCCCCAACAGGTGAATTGATAAACATGCAATGGAAAACTCTTGGCAATAAAAAGGAATGGACTGGTATGTGCTATGACATAGATGAATCTCATAATAATTATACTGAGTGAAAAAAGACAGACACAAAATAGTATTTAATGTATGGTTTCACTTACATTAGGAAATGTAATACACAGCAGCAGCTGGCAGATCAGTGGTTGCCTAAAGACAGGGTTTGGGGCAATAGGGATGGACAGGAGGACAAGATTACAAAAGCACATGCAGAAATTCTTGAAGTAGGGGTGGACATGTTCATTATTACTATTTTTTTTTTAAGATTTTATTTTATTTTATTTATTTATTTATTTATTTTAATTTTATTTTTTAGAGAGAGGGGAAGGGAGGGAGACAGAGAGGGAGAGAAACAGCAATGTATGGTTGCCTCTCACATGGCCCTCATGGGGACCTGGCCCGCAACCCAGGCATGTGCCCTGACTGGGAATCGAACCGGGACCGCTTGGTTCCCAGCCCGCGCTCAATCCACTGAGCTACACCAGCCAGGGTTACTATTTTTAATTGAGATATAATTGGGATATAAGGTTACATTAGTTTCAGGTGTATAACATAATGATTCGATTTAGGTATATATTGTGACATGATCACTACAATGTCTAGTTGATACACAGTACCACACAGTTACCATTTTTTCTTGTGATGAAAACTTTTAAGATTCACCCTCTTAGCAACATTCAAATGCAATACAGTATCGTCAACAACAGTCACTATGCCGTAGTTTATACCCCCAGAACTTCTTTATTGTACAACTAGAAGTTCGTACCTTTTGATGACCCTCAGCTATTTTGTTCACCCCCATCCGCACCCCTCCGCCCCTGTCCCCCGTAACCATCAATCTGTTCCCTGCAGCTATGAGTCTGTGTATGTGTGTGTGTGTGTTTGGATTTCACCTATAAATGAGATCACACGATATTTGTCTTCTTCTTAGACTGCTTAACCTAGTATAATGCTTACAAGTTCTATCCATGTTATTGCAAATGGCGAGGTTCCTTTTTTCTCATGGCTGCGTAATGTTTCATTGTGTGTGTAGACTGCATCTTCTTCATTCATCCATCGAGGGACACTTAGATTGTTCCTAGGTCTTGACCATTGTAAATAATGGTACAGTACATATGAGGGAGCAGATATCTTTTCAAGTTAGCATTTCTTGTTTCCTTTGGATAAATACCCAGAAGTGGAATTGCTGGGTAGTATGGTAGTTCTATTTTTAAATTTTTGAGGAATCATAGTAGCCACACTAAGTCACATTTCCACCAGAAGTGCACAAGGGTCCCCTTTTCTTCACATCTTCACCAACACTTGCTAATTCTTATCTCTTGATATCAGTCATTCTATCAGATGTATGGTTTTGATTTTTATTTCCCTGATGAGTAGTGATGTTGAACACCATTTCATGTACTTGTTGGCCATCTGTATGCCTTCTTTGAAAAAAAAATATGTGCTCAGATCTTCTGCCCATATTTTCATTGGATTGTTAATTATTTTGCTATTGAGTTTCATGTGTTCTTTATATATTGTGGATATTAACCTCACATCAGAGATATGATATGCAAATATTTTCTTCTATTTGCATGTTTCCCTTTCATTTTGTTGATGGTTTCCTTTGTTATGTATGTTCGTTATTTTGTTTATGGTGATGGTTTCATGGGCATATACATCTGTCAAAACATCAAATTTTAGACTTTAAATATTACAGTTCAATGTATGTCAATCATACCTCAATAAAGCTGCCATGGAAAACAGTATTTAACAAACTACTTAACAACCACTATAGTAGAGACACTAACCCTTGAGGATAAATGCAGGACACACCAGTGTATCTCAGCTAACTACTAACTAGTCTTGTTTGCAAGAGTGCTCAATTTCATTGGTTTCTGGGACACAAAACTTAAGCTCACAATGCAATACTACTGCATACTCACCAACATCACTGAAATGAAAACAAAAAAACAAGCAGTGATACCAAGGGTATGCAAAGATGTGGAGAAATCTGAATTTTCATACATTTCCAGGTGGAATTGAAATTTGTACAACTCCTTGGAAAACCCTTTGTTGATATCTATTGAAATCTGACATACTCAAAATCCAGGACATGGTAATTTCATTCCTGTATAGAAATTACTCAACAGAAATGCACACATATGTTCATGTACCAAAAACTGGCCATAGCAGCACTAATCATACTTGCTCAAAAGAGAAAATTACCCAAATATTCATTAGTCATAGAACGAAGAAGTAAAATGATATATTCATCCAATAAAATCTTATCCATCAACAAGAACAGATGAACTTCAACTATATGCAATAGCATGGATAAATGCCACAAACATAGTGTTGAGTGAAAGAAACCAGAAACACACACAAAAAGCATAACTCTATGATTCTTTCTATATGGCGTTTAAGAACAGGTCTAATGAACTCATGCTGCTGGAAGTCAGAATACCTGTTATCCTTGGGTCAGGATTGGAGACTAGAACAATGAACAAAGGGGCTCTTGGCTTTTTGTTTCTGGATCTGAGTGCTGGTTGAATGTGTATGTTCAGTTATAAAAATAAAAAATGTTCCAAACTGTGGGCTTAGGATTTGTATACTTCGTATTTCAATAAAAATGTTTACTTAAAAAATAAAGGGTGAATGAGACAGATGACTCACAGCTGTTTCTGTTGTTGTTTTTTGTTTTTTAAATCCTCTCAATTGGTCCTTGGATTGAAAAAGTTTGAGAGCAACCAGTCCGGTCAATGGTCCTTGGAGAGTGAGGCACTCCAACCATAAGCACTTCCAACACTTGGGGGAAGGGGAACTGGGAGTTTAGAAGTCACTGCAGAACGAGCTTTGAATATTTAACTCTAGAGTACAAAGAGCATTTTGATGAAACCTCACGTCAGCATCTATATAACCAGGTTCCTTGGTTAATAGCAACATCTAATGAAGAAACACCGGAGCCTCAATATTTCAGGGCATAATTTTTACTTTTAAATAAATATCTAAGACATTAGATTCAGGAGAAAGAAGGAAACGAGGGGCAGAGAACAAAATAGAAAAATAAACTACGCATTTTTCTTTAGATAATTGTCTGCTCTCAATTCCCCACCAAGAAGCTCCTTAAACACAATGTATTAAAGAAGCCAAGGGTGAATAGATCATTTACAGAGTCATTTCCAGGGAGTCCCTGGCTCTGTAATGCCCCAGCATGACTATTCCTCATGCCACCTACTATTCCTGGATGACGGACGATTTCATAAGCAGGATTGGTGATTCCACTTGAAGTTTGCCGTTTCCCCAATGTCTGCGTCTGCTGCTTCTGCCTCCTTCCTCACCCAGCCACACAGTTCCCAGGCTCCTGCCGCACCACCCTGCTGGAGGGGAGCACTGTCCCTTTTCCAGAGCTCCCTGCTGTTTCGCCCCATGACCTCTGCCTCTTTTGGACTTGCTGAGAGTTTGGGTAGTTTGAGACCTCCTCTCTGGATGCCTAGGTGTCACTGTCCCTTCAACCAAGAAATTCTCCTTTTTGATACCAACCCATCAAGACAAAGGGCGTACATACAAAGCTAGGCCCTCAAGGGCAGTTCTTTGGCCTTGCTGTAAACTGTGTCTGTTCTCACCCAGGGCAGTACTATTCTTAGGCTGCTCTGGGAGATATTTTCGGTTGCCTCTATGACTGGGGAACTACTGGCATTTAGTGGGTGGTGCTAGAGATGCCAGTTGTTCTCTACAATGAAGAACAGCTACCGATGTCCCGCACTTTAGATTGTAGTTAATACTAACCCGAGCCTAGGAACAAATTTCTTCTTATATATGTACACACAGACAATTTTTGCATGATCTTAGTACGTCCTTGTTCTTTCAATGTGGAATTGCCTTGTGGATTGAGGGAAGAGTGAGTTTTGTACTGTGCAGAATTTTACCAAGAGTTGTTTATCATTCCAGGAAATCATATTGATTCACCCAAAATTGTCAAAACGTATCCTGTCCGTCAGTCTGCACTGTGGCTGGTGCTTTTGTACTGGCTCTAAAAGCTATGACCATTTGGCTACCTTATCCTGTCTTCCAGTGTAGTCATGCCCAACCATTTACATTTTTTTTTAAGATTTTATTTATTTATTTCTAGAGAGAGGGGAAGGGAGAGAGAAAGAGAGAGAGAATCATCAATGTGTGGTTGCTTCTCACATGTCCTCTACTGGGGACCTGGCCTGCAACCCAGGCATGTGCCCTGACTGGGAATCGAACCAGCAACCCTTTGGTTCACAGGCTGGCACTCAATCCACCGAGCCAGGGCTTTCCCCTCTACCCCCAACTATTTACATTTTAAAATATAACTTAATTTATTGTAACTCGCTTTTCATTTTTCTTTATATTATCATTAGGATATTATGCTGGTTTCTAAAAAGAACGTTTTGTAGCAGGTAGATTATATTATTGATAACTTTCATTTCAGAATAACATGCAATGTTTTATAAAATATTTAGTATATAAAGGAAATATTGGGTAGCAAAGGCCTGGGATCCACTGATTTAGAAAAAAGCTCCAACTCCTCTGAAAAAATTTCAAAGGCTTTTGTATGATCTTGACTTTTTATGCCAAATACTGGCTGACCTTTGCCCAATAGTGTGCTGGTAAATATTTAACAACTGGCTGTCTCGGGGGAGAAACTCTGATTTTCCATGCCCGCTGATTTCCGTGGTGTCCACACTTTGATCATGGCCAGTTTGAAGAATCTTCTAACATGACATTGCCGGACATAGAGTTGGATAGATGTACCAAGCATTGGTTCCTGTGAACTAATGTAAGTAAGGGACCGTCAGGATCCCCTAGTTATCAAACTGCTGCCTAGACACTCTCCCGATTTTTTCCAACAGGACTTCAGAATAAGTTAGGTTTATTCTAAGATGGACCATGAAACAAATTTAGCAAAGAATAAATAAATGAAACAATCCAACAAGTCACATCCATGTACGGGTAATACATGTCCTTAGGCTCCGATAGTTCACTGATTCCAGATTCAAAGGAAATAGAGACAAACAAGCACGAATTAAATAATTCTTTGTCAAGTCAGCTGGTATCAGTTGAAAGTCCAGGATAAAAAGAACTGCCTTGTTCAGATGAGAACTAGACGATGTTGCAATGCTCTCAGCATTTATTCTGCTGCCACGTTGGGAGAAAACACTGGAGACAGATTTGTGAAACTATTTAAGGATGTTACCAGGAACAGCAGCATTTAGTAATTAGCTAGGTAACGAGAGTCCGTGAGTGGCAGACCAGGCGTACGTGGTTCTTAGCTTGGAAATGGTGGTTAAATCAAAGGAAGAGCAAACCACTGTGAGCGACAGGATGGCCCACACTCCATTGTTTCATTACCAGTCACTTTTAGAACGGAGGGATCAGCCCGGTGTGTTTTGGCCAGAGTACAAAATCTCACCATGGAAGAATGACGGATGGACTGCCTGCCAAGAGAGCAGGTGAAAACAGGAACGGATTGTTGTGAGTGGCGCTCAGACATGGAAAGGTGGTCAAGATCCGTAGCAACGAGAAACTGTCTGATGTAAACACGTGTCTGATTTAGAATCTGTCCAGGATCAAAATTAGAAATATTTCTGTTTTTTTTTTTTCTTCTGCAATTCCCTGCCAAAAGAATTCCTGAAATGTGAAAATAAGACCCCATTGCCTAAAGGCAATTACAGAGCTTTCTGAACCCATGGAGACTTGGGCAGCAACATTTCTGGACAGTCAACGCGGGGGAACTGCACAACTGGCTTGGATATGAACCCCACGTTTGATTGGTCACTTTAACTTCTGCATGTGATTGAAGGGGACCCCACCACCAAGTCCTCTGTAATAAAGAAAGCAAAACTTCGTACAGTTCACATTCTGTACACCTCTTTAGTGCTTTCAAATCTTGAGAAATTTCAAGCATAGTTCCGCTTTAGAGATTCTAATGGCCAATAATATTTTAGGACTTTGCATTCTCTGTGAATCCCAAATACTCCAGAAGGTTCTTATATCCCACAGCACGATAGAGGTAACGCAATTTTGAGTAAGGCGTTGAGTCGATGACAAATGTGTCCCAGACAGGCAGAAGTTTACCGTGACTGTCAACCAGGAAAATGCGCAAGCCCAGCGGATAAGGGCATATGGTGTGTGATCTGATGAGGGCGGAGAAGGTTCACAGAACCTTCACTAGCAGATGCTCAATGACAAAAGCAAAGTCAGTTGTATGGTCTCTTGGGAAAACAACAAGAAAATAAATGTAAAAGATTTTTTTGTTGTGTCAGTGGAAGATATGCATGAGCTACACATTTTTCTCTGGTAACAAGGACTAGAGAAAGCTCATGGCAGTGGGGTTAGGCCACTGTGACCACAGGGTCCTAGGTCACCAGATACAATCACAAAGAACCTGCTGCATTGGCACACTCATTTTTGAGCGTCACAGTTTTTCTCGTTCTGTTTTATAAGCCACGGTGGCATTTGCCATTGTCATTGCTTGCTTTGCCTGCTGTGTGGAGCCAGGCAAGTCTTCCTTCAACAATTCTGTAATGGAAAAAGACCTCTGGTGGCACTGGAGATGCTACATGAACCATAGCTCCCAAATTCCTCGTGACAACTGCCTGGAGTGAACACCAGTTGTTTGCAGCCCATTAAGTTGGGTGTTACTGTGGAGTTAAGAAGTGAGAGACTGGGTCTGTTTTGTGTAGTGATGAACGATGCTACATATTCAGTCAGTGTCTTAGTTGGGTTCCTCCAGAAACAGATATTGAGAGAAGGTTTTGAGTGTATGTATTTAAGGCGGGGAATTCCTGGAGGCAGTGGTGGGGAAGTGAGGAAGGGAGTTGTGTGTTACTGAGAAGTTGCCATTTTGCACAGCTGGAGTTCAATCCTGCTGGGGATCTTGGGAGAGAGGGTAGAATGCACTTGAGAGTTATCCTCCCAAATGGGCAAGAAGGCTCAGAGATTTATCCATCAACTTCCCATCTGTCCTTGTTGAGGGCTGCTTAATTTTCTGTCACTTCCAGCTTGGGCTGCTTGAGAGCCAAGAATATTCTCATGGCAGGTGCTTGAAGAAGGGGAGCTAAGATAGGCATACAAAGAGGAGAGGTCCCAGCCAGCAGGTGAGATGGTGTCCTCCAAGGTGCAAAGCAGAGTCAGGGACGAGGATGATCGCATGTTTAACTGAGCACGTACCATATTCAAGCAGGTATCTTGTATGTATTATTAAGCAATCTCTCCGGCAACATTCAAGGTAAGTATTCTACACAAGGAAACTGAGTTTCAGTTAACATGTCTCAGATAAGATTTGAATTCTGAATTTGATTTTATGTCTGTTTTACTCAAAAGACTGCCTTTTTGACTACCACACTGCCTGGTCAGTCAGCTGTTCATCTGTAGCGAGACCTGTGGCGGATATTAAACATTAGGTTCTGCTGAGGAACACCTCGACTACTGGACCACAGCCAGTAGGGGGCCACTGAAGGCATCTTACAGGGCACAGGATGTGGCTGGTAGAAAATACCCTGAAAAGATCATAGTGGAAATAGCCACTTAGGTAACTGTCAAAAAATGTGGGGATACAAATAGAACAAAAGATGTTTTTGAAAGATGGTGTCTACTCTAAAAAAACTCTCAGGACTTAAAAAATCACTCTGCATTAAAGGCAGAGAGAGGAAAGTAAAGATGATTTAGAGGCACCCAAACAAAGGGTTGGTGGGAGTGATTAGCAGCCATGAGGAAGCCTTGTCATGAATGAAGAGTTCATTTTTATCACTCTGAGTTGAGGCAATGCAGAATATTTGAGTGTGAGGGTCTGGTGTGACAGTGGTGGCTGTGGCTTCTGTCACCTGCTCATTGTTGTAGCTCATCTGGCTGCAAGGTAGAGGATCCTACTGTGTTTCATATGTTGAAGTCTCAACACCCAGTGCCCCAGGATGTAACCATATTTGGAGAGAAGGTCTTTAAAAAGGTGTAGAGTTAAAATGAAGTTACTAAGGGGAGGCCTAATTCAATATAACCCATGTCCCTCTAAGACAAAGAGACACCAGCGGTGCGTAGGCATAGAGGGATGACCACGTGAAGAGGCAATAGCAGTGTGTCCAACTGCAGGTTGGACTTCCAGTCTCAGAACTGTGAGACAAGTTTCTGTTGCCACTCAGTCTGTGATCTGTTATAGCAGCCCGAGCAAAGGGTTGCCTCCCTCTGGACGGTCTTCTCCTTTCTCATCAGTGTTCCACCAGTCCACCGAGGGCTGGCTCCTCTACCACACCTGCCATGAAACCTCCCGTGACCAGCCAAACAGAAGAACTTTCTCATCTCTCTGGATTTCTAGAGCAGCATGTTCCACAGAACTTTCTGCAATGAGGGAAATAAACATGTGCTCTGTAATGCTGAAGCCACCAGCCACATGTGTTTATTAGGGATTTGAAATGTAGAGAATGTTACTGAGGAAGAGGATTTTAAATTTTATCTCATTCTATTTAATTTAAGTAGTCACATGTTGCTAGTGGCGAATATATTTGGCAATTCAGATCTAGAGTGTTTACTCCGCCATTCCTTTTCTCATCCCATGCTGCCTTGGATGATGGGCATTTCTGCACATGTCTCAGTTCTCCTGCCACATAGTAAGCCAGGTGAGAGAAGAAATTCCTTCTTAAGTAAGTCTGTATTTTCACAACACCAAAACTCAGCACCTGGTACATGGCAATGCTTGTAACATTTCTGTGAGCATATGATGGTTGCCAGTTTGTCTTGGATCATTGCTATAGATTACTTGGCAGCCTTGTGGCACAAAAGAAATGCTTTCAATGACTTCCATGAGTTCCACTAGATGCCAGGTCTCTGTTCTAATCTCTGGGGAGCAAGGGATGGTCACCATACAGCCTTGGACCCTAAGGGTTCAGGTCTCATAGAGTAAGCAAAGAAATGAAGCTAAGCCCACTTCTCTGATCTGCAAATGCCATTTAGCCAGACTTGGAGTTTGCCTTAGGGGATTTAGGGCTATATTCCTTCTAATTTTTTCTCTAGTCCTATAGAATCAGTTTTGTTTTCCATACATTGAAAAAATATGTATACAATAAATGCTGACTGGGCACAAGGTCTATTAAGATCCTTGACAAAACATAGTAAGCAAATTATGGTCTTTGAGAAGCAATCAGCAACTAGAGGATGGGTATGGAAGAGGAGTGAGGGGTGATCTTCCAGGACAGAAACTTTGAAAAACTTCACCTGTTTTCTGTCATTGTAACGAACATTAATGTATCATCAATGAGGGTCTTTCTCTTTGTGAGCAATCATGGAACTGCAGAGGCCATGCCCAATTCATTGTCGCCTTCTCCCCTCAACCCACCTTTACCCCCCGCATGGGACCTTGCCAATAATAGGTGCTCAATATGGGAGAATGAAAAGGGGCGGATGTTGATAAATATTTCTGTGTACCTTCTCTACACTCAGTCAATTCCCCATTCTCTAGAAGCCTATTCTTTATTAAAAAAAGGGTAGCGAGTCAGCCATCTTGTCTCCTTTTGCTCTAATAAGCAGGAACTCTTGGGAAAAAAAAAAAAAAAGCCACAAAAAAACCACCAGTGGCTCCAGGGAGTGAAGGGGGACAAGCGTTAGCAAGTCAGCTTTCTACCAAGGAGTGTGTTGCTGTTGGCTGCACAGCCCTCCAGCTACGCTAACCCTGCTGGTATGTGGGACGGAGTGCGGCCAACACCTTATGAATATGGAAGCAAACCATCAGGACTCTGCCAAGGCTATTCATTGGTGAGAAGAGACCTCTGGAAAGAATGAAGTAGCAAAGATTACTGGAGAAAATGTAAAACAACCTGAGAATCCATTGACATTTTGACAAATATCACTCCCTCCTCCCTGCTTTCATCAAATCAGATCAAGCGGTGAAAGCCTGAGCGATTTTAGATAAGAGTTTTCATAGTCCAGGATAGAGCTCTTCCTTGCCTTATCTGCAGCCTTTGAAAGGCTGCAGGTGGATCCTGTCCAGGAAAAAAAATCTTCAAATATTCACTAAAAATTTATTAGGGAAGCTTTGCCCTTCAACTATAAGCTTCTCAGGGGGAAAAAAAATTAAGGTTTAAAAAAAATTTTTTTTTTATAAAAAGGGATTCACAGCTTGTGAAACTTGGCATCTTAAAAAAAAATAAAGATGATAGCTGATTTCTTAACAGAAAAAGAAATTGAAATAAAAGTGCTAAATACCAGTACTCAAATGTCAGAGAAGACAAGATTTTTCCAGGAAAATATCAGAACTGATCAAAAAAGCTGAAAAAAGTTATGAGGATGGCAGTATAGTTTGAAGGGGACAGCCTCTTCTTACCTCAGAGCACATTAAAAAAAAATAAAATCACAGAGCTGAAATTTTAATTTTTGCTCTGATTCTAAAGTTAAGCCGGGGTAACTTGATTTGAACCTGATCTTCCTAGGTTTACTCGGGTTTAAAGGCAAAGTTGAGGTCAAATTTAACACTCGTGTCTCATTCTCCAGTCGAAATCACATGAACTCAATGAAGCTTCACATGGTTTTCTTTCTAAACCATGAACAAATCAATAGTGTTGGATGAAACTGGCTTTGAGTAATTGGGTTTTATCTAGCTTGGGGCTGCAAATTATATTCTTTAACCTGTAGTGATGCCTTCCATCAATTTTGGAAAATTCACGGCCTTTTTCTTTTTAAAACTGCTTCTGTCCCATTATCTGTCTTCTTTCCACCTGGGCATCCAAATCTATATCTGTATATCTACATACCTATTTATATATGTATATTTTTCAATATGTCACTTTTCTGCACTTTCCATCTGTTTAGCTCTGCTCTGTGCTGCACTCCGAATACTTTTCCCCAACCTGTCTTACAGATCTCTTATCCTCTGTTTTTCTATGTCCAATCAGCAATTAAACTCATTTGAAATCTTCATGTCAGTTAATACGTTTCTTTAATTACAAAATTTCTACTTGATTCTTTTTAAATAAAGTCCAGTTTGCTGGTGAAATTCTCCATCCTACCATGTATTTCTTGAATATACTAATCACATTTATTTAAAGATAAGTATGATATCTGGATCACCTATGGGTCTGTTTCTATTGTCTATTTCTTCTTGGTCCTGTTTCATATTATGTTTGGTAAGTTTTGATAGAATGAGGAATATTGATTATAAAGAAATCTTAGAGGATCTAGGATTTCTTTAGAGAATCTGGATGACATCCTCTTCCTTTAGAGAGGACTTACTCTCTTTGCAGGTAAAAGGTAAGTGTAGATATCTAGAGTAGAGAAGTTTATTGAATCTTAAAGGTCCATTAAAGGTCCATTTGACCAGAGAGAAAGTATTACCTTTCTTAGGTCCTGTCTCCTTTGGGTTCACCTGCTCCTAAGGTGTCTTTTAGGGTCCCGTGAGGAGCCGGGGATGTTAGAAGAGCCTATCCTCCTGAATTTGAATTTTTGTCTTTCCAGCACCACAAGATTCTAAAATCCCCCTCTGCTTTTTAGCAGCTTTTCTTTTGTTTGGCTTTCTAACCCCTTGCCTTAGACACCTAAGAATGAGAAAATCACTGAGAGGCAGAGTCGGGGGCCTTCCTTTCTCGAAGAGCTTTGCCCCTCAAGTCCTGGATGCCTTGGCAGATCTGATGCCTTCAGACGGGTTTTTGTTTTAATTCTCTCTGGCCTTTAAGAGCATTGGTCTGCTACCAGCTACTTCATCAGAGCCAGAAATAGAATTGTTGAATAATTGTGGTTTTTGCCAAAGCGAAATCCCAGAGGCAAAAAACTATCAAAAACCCAACAGGGAAAATGTATTCTGTGTGTATTGGTACTGGTGTTTTAAAATGAATGAGATCATACCTTTATCCTGGGGGCATTCCACCCTATCAGACCTCTTCTCGGGTGCATTTGATTCAGTTCCATTCTGATTCTGTTTTTTTGCTCCTTTTTCATATTTAGTCCAAGCCCCCAATAAACCTTTGGTGAGACCTTGTTTCTCTGAAACCTTGTGCTACTTCCTATTAGCACCTCGCAGAACGACCTGTCACAATGCATGTGATGTTGAACACGCTGCTCCCTTCTCCCTCACCCACCAGACTGTGGGTTCTCGGGAAGACAAGAACTATGTTTGTTACTTATGCTGGAACCTCCAAATCCCCTGATATAGACTCCTTGACTTTTTTCTTTTTTCCATTATGATCATTCCCAAGGCAAACTCCCATACTTTTAGTATATTTTGTGTGGAAAAGGATGGGGTGAAGGGAGGGACGTTCCTTATGGGGGTCCTGTCTGTGGAAAGTGGAGAATTGCAGGGCCTGTGTCTCTAGGAGTTTGTTCTTGCCTACACAGAATTGTTGATCATCAGCCTCTTTTTTCAGATCATAGTACTAACGGGTAGTATTTATTATGTGCTGGCAGTATTTTACATTATGTACTATGTTATTACATCTTGAGAACAATCCTAAGAGGTAGGTTTTATTAACATCCCCATTTTGCAGATAATGAAACAGAGACATAAAGTGGCAAATTACAAAGCCCAACGGCAAGGTTTGCTTCTCTGGAAACAGCAGCTGAGACCCTAACCCAAGGCACTCCTCCTGGAGACGGCCCTTGGGGGATGGATGGCTGATGGGAGACTTGCTGATTATACATATTCTGTGCCTGAGAGACAAAACTTGAATTTTCTTCTGCTTCCATCCAGTGCTTTTTTCTTTCATGTTTAGTTTGTTTTACTCTGTCAGTCAGGACTGAGTTCAGTCACAGCAGCTACAATGGCTTAATAAGCTATGTTTTTCACAGAAGGAGAATTCTGGAGGTAGGTAGTCAGATCTCAGGACAAATGGCTCCCTAATTCCCTGGGGGATCCAAGCTCTTTCCACCTTTCTACTCTGTTAGTTAAATATGTAGCTTTCATCATCATGCTTGCAAACTGGTTGCTACCCCTTCAGCATTCTGTCTGCATTTCAGGTAGAATGAAAAATGGATAAAGGATGAGAAGATAAAAAGTAAAGCCAACTATTCTGTTCCCATTTAAATAGTTTTCTCTGAAGCCTCATTAAGGGACATTCTTTCCGTTGAGTTGGCCAGGACTATGTCAGACATGCCTACACCTCTCTCCAAAGGAGCCAAGAGATGGAATATTTTAAATGGGTAGACTTTACACTGAAGAAAATCAAGATTCTTTTAATCTGAAAAAAAAAAAAAGGACAATAGCAACCCAAAGTATCTGCCATAGTTCCTAAAGTCTTAATTGAAATCAGACAGCCAAGTGCATCAGAAACAAGCAGGCTCAGTAGACCCTATTTCTCAGTGAGCATCGCCGTGATACATGGAGCTAGAATATGAAGTCCACACCCTCCTGCTTCCTGTTCATGTGCATACCCATCTGTAAGTGATCTCCGGTCAGAAAGCCAGGATGGCGTCGTGAGAAGAGACCTGAATTCAGCAGCAGAGGAACTGGGATCACATCCTGCTCTTGCCTCATATAATTTAGGGACCTTGGGCAAGATACTAACTTCACATTTCCTTATCAATAAATGCCTGGCCATCTCTCTTCCAGCCAGTCCCCAAACCTGAAGCTTTTCTGCCTTTTTATTTTGGCAGAAACTAGTGCATGGGCACATGAATGAAGTCAGATGGAATGATAATAAATTTCATATAAAATTGTATGGTATCATACATGCATGCACGCTACCCACTTCATAGAATGGGGAAGATCAAAATAATGAACACAGAAAGCTTTGAAATCTACTGACCCTTGCATTTTATTGATCTCTTATGACATATTTAAAAACTAAAAATGAAAAAGTATAAATGGAACCCAGCTAATAATTAAAAAAACCTCTTTATAAAAATATATATTAATGGAGATAATTTTATAACATTATAGAATACATATATGCATGTGGCTTTTGTTGAATAAAATTTTTGTGATATCTTTGTAATGGAATGTGACAGAATATGCAATGTTCAATTTTAACACTTAAGATCCTGGAACCCACCTCGGTGCCTAATTTACTCCTTTAGATTATCCCATATAAGGGAGAAAAGAGGGCTTGAAATTATCAGTGAATCTTAACATTAAAACTGCCATCTCTCCCATTGGAAATACAGCAACTGTGCTGTGTTTTCCAAGATATATGCCAGCAATATTTCAAAATATGATTAACGGTGCCAATACTTTGTAAAGTTGGCACATCTTTTCTCATTTTGTCTTAGTGATGTCATCTATCTTTGTGAGAGCTGATATATTAAATAGCTTTTTAAAAGCCTTATTGTGGCCTTTCTCTCCCCTCGGTACAGTAGTGTAACTTTTATCGATAATAATGGGAATGATGTGGGAGCATCCAGGGTGGTTATGTGGCTCCGGTAGTTAATGGTGATGGACCAGCCTGGAACCATGACCCGGAGTTCAGGAGCCTGTCTCAATTACTTAACCCCTCAGGGGTGAGTGCAAGGTGCCTGGCCATCTCCCTTCATATTCTATGGGTGTGGACTTCATATTCTAGCTCTACATATCACTGCGATGCTCACTGAGAAATAGGGTCTACTGAGCCTTGCTTATTTCTGATGAACTTGACTGTCTTATTTCAATTAAGACTTTAGGAAGTATGGCAGATGCTTTGGGTTGCTATTGTCCTTTTTTTCAGATGAAAAGAATCTTGGTTTTCTTCAGTGTAAAATCTCCCTTCCAGCCAGTCCCCAAACCTGGAGCTTTTCTGCCTTTTTATTTTGGCAGAAACTAGTGCGTGGACACAAGAATGAAGTCACATGGAATGGTAATACATTTCATGTACAATTGTATGATAAAAGAAATCCAAAATTAGGGGAACTTTCACCCAAAAGACTTACCTTGGCATCAGCCTGAATTTTAGTGAAAGAGTATATGAAAAGTTAAGACTTTCAGGTGAAGTTTGTATAAATCAGCTCTTGACACTTAGGGAAATGTATTTTTTTTCCTAAAGAGCTCGCCCATTTTAAAAAATCACACAGTTTTGAGATGCTAAAGAACTGTGAAATGGACTCTCTTTCTAGATCAGGAAATTGAGGCCTACTGTGGTTAAATGAATTATACAAGGTCATATGGTTAGTTCTAATCCCTGACCATGAATACAGAAAACATTATAATGATGTAGAATTTGATCGCTGAACAAATGTATATGTACATATTTGAGACTGAATGGATACTCAATAAGTACTTTTAAAATAAGTTCAGTATCAGGTTTTTTAAATGTAAAGGGCAGAGCTAACCTAATGTAAAATTGTTATCAAAATTATTAATATTTTACTGAAATTACTAGAAAAAGTCAAACAAATATAGTATATAGTAGCCATATGGGATTTAGCAGAATGCCCAGCACACAATTAGAGCTGAATAAATGTTTGTTGACTGAAGGAAGAGGGTTATAAGTTTACTGTACATGTGACAAAATGCCCCCAAAGAGTAATTTTTAAAGCTATATTACTTTTTCCTTTGACGATGATGTTAATTATTGTGAAGCTCACGCTTGATAAATATGAAAGAATATGCATTTGGTTATTTTAGTCAAAGTAGATTTCCACTCCATATTTTAAAACCTGTGCTTTTTTTTGAAGAGGAAAAATCAATGTGTCTACTCATACACACACAGGTATGCCTGGCACTTCACACCGCACAGGTTGACTTTCGCCCAATAAATAACCCCGGCCCCTGCCAACCTTCAGACTCATCTCTCCACAGCCTCACTTACCCTCTTTGGCCACGACCAACTTGCGTTTCTTATAGCTCCTTCCTGTTGCCCGAGGCCCCTCCAGTCTTGCTTTGCTACCTGAATCAGTACTCATCCGTGCCCAGTTTGCCCTCCTTCCAGGCTCATATATTTACCATCCTCTCTTTTAGGCCTTTCCAAGCTGTCTAAGGCTCTTCTCTCTGTGTCCCGTGCAAACCAAACCTACCCACTGCTGTTTCTCTGTGCAATTATCTTATCCATTGACTTGTGAATTCTGAGAGGGCAGATATCCAGACATTCTACTTATTTCTGTGTCCACAGCAAATAAGCCATACTGAAAACAGACGGGATGGATTAGGAATATTTGTAAGATGAGTGAATGAGAACTGCCACGCCCTCCCACAGACCAGACGCCCAGTTCTGCGCGCTGGTCCTCGCCGCCTGTTAGCTCGCTTCCTAGTGTGGCCGAGTGCCGGCTAGCAGGGGTCACCACGTGTTATCCTCCCTGCAACACAGTGGAGCTGATTCTCTTACTGGCACCTTTTTATTGAAGAGGAAACAGGCTTAAGAGATGTTTAGTAACTTTCTCAAAGTTACACAGCCATGTGGAATGGTGTGCTGTGGAAAAACTAGAAGCCTTGCCTGGTGAAAGCCACAGCAGTAACGAAAGCCATCCAAACTGAGGCTCTCCCTAGAGAAGTGGCAGAACCAAAAAGCCCAGTTTGTTGCCCTATAAAAGAAGAAGGGACAGATAGGTGGCCCAGTCAACTCTAATACCTGGAATTTGATCAGAAAGGTCTCCAGCTGAAGAATTTTTGCCGCTTTCCCCAGGAATCCCTTCCAGATTCCCTCCACGCGGACATGTGTCCTTCAGCGAACTTGAATTTGGCACGTTGCACTCTGAGCACAGCTGGCTCCACACATTCTGTGATACTGCTTTTACTCTCTCCCCTGTCCTTTCTTCTTGCAAGCAGCAATACGTTTCTGTCGCCCGGTTTATCCAGAGGGCTCATGTGTTTCTGTTCAATGAAACAGCTCGGTGGCCTTTTCTACCACTAAATCAAAAAATCTCTCTCCCCTGACAGCTTCAAAGAAAAAACTGGTGATATCCAAAACAGTGTCTAGATTCTTTTTCTTCTAATGCCTAGAAAGTCACATGGCGAAGGAAGTAGGAAAAAGTCCTGTCCACCTCCTCCATGCATTTGTGAATATTTACAACGCCATCATTGTTTATGTTGAGTCCTATTCATTTTTGTCGGCAGGCTTCTTTTGCACAATTTAACTGCTTTCTCATGCTAAGCTCTCTGTGGATTGTCACAATGGTTAATGGGACATTCTGTATCAAAATACTATTTAATTTTAAGGCATTTCTGCCTGCTAATTTATTACCAACTGCAAATTTCATTTTGCCAGGGCAAAAATCAATTTGTTTGTTCCATGTTGAAAATAGTTTTTCAAATAAACTCTGATGGTACACTTATCAAGCCCTCTTATCTTTCATTAAACTAATGCTTTCAAGCATAATTAAGAAGGGACTGGAAACTAAGTATATTGTAATTCTCTCATATTAAAGAAGACATATCAAAATAAATTTGCAACCGTATCATTGCATCAATCTCCACTATGACTGCAATAGTATTATAACCATAATTAACTAGCTAAGGCACAAATTACTAATAAATCTTTAGAAATTAAATGCCTAATTTTTCAAAACCAAGTCTTCATAAATTGATTATTTTGAATTTAGAGGCTTTTTAATTAGGAAGAAATTTATGCAATGCTGTATGTAATAATTAGGAATCAGCTTTTCTGCAATACTTTTGAACATCAGCAAAAATTAAATCTTGGGAAAATAGTCTGGGTTAATTATAGTATTTCACTGTCAAAAATCAACATATAGGTAAAATTTAGAGGTTAATGCGGCGTCTCCATTTCTTTAACTTCCACCCAGCCTTATGTTCGCAGTGCTGGAATCATTAACCAAATCCAAAAATCAATGCGAGGGGGGAAAAATTCTCCCCAGTGATTTATGCCTGTAGGAAAGTTTTTATTTTATCCAATAGTTTCAGCAAACCTCATCAATCCAGGTTAAACATTTAACACTCCCGCCACCCCCCCCCCCATTCCCTAGGGATACAGCAGAGATATTTCTGAGTCAAGCCATCATTTTGGGCAAGTGATTATTTTGACGTAAGACACAAAAGCTGCTTTGTCAGGAGGGTGGGAACATCATTGGGGGTCAAACAAAGGCACGGCTGAAGTGTGACCTCATTATGTGTGTGGTCAAAAACCCCAAAGAGATGGGGAAGAGGACCCGATGGTGAGCCACTTTACACCCCCAGAGGCCTGCTGGGTGCAGATGTCAAAGCCAAGGCCCTCCTCTGTCCAGAAGACTGGCTGGGAGGTGCCCTGGGCCATATCTTGTTCCTGTTTACACTCGGGACTTTAGGGAAATGCAAACAAGATCCCACAAGTTCTACACAGACCAGAATGATTGCCTACACAATCCAGAAACCAATTGTTTTTTCCTTCTTGTTTCATGTCCTCCCCGCTTCAGTCCCCTGGATACAATCCAGCCAATGTGTTTTGCCTCCACAGGTGCCAGAGGGATAAGGCCAACCGGGGTGAGATTCAATGTAGCTTATCTAAGCACTTTCCCTTAGGTCTTCCTTTAGAGTGTATCTCCCTCAATAAGAAATTGAATCCGGAGGTTTCCCAAAGCCAGTGTCCCCTTGTCTGCCCGGGAAACAGAGTTCTCCTTCCCTGCCAGCTCCAAGAGGAGTTAAGCCACTGTTTTCTCCTTTTGGGTTTCTGTTGTATATCACCAAGCCATTTCTTCAACGGAAGGTCTCTCGGAAAAACTATTAAAGCTCCCAAGCACATGGCTCCAGAGTGACAACAGCTAACAGATGTGTTTGTACACGGGCAGAATTGGTCTGTAATTGTTGCTCGTAAGAGAGAGGAAGGGTGACTGTAGCACCACAGTTCACTGTTGCAGGCAGATAACAAACTCGAGACGAAGCCACGCTGATGGAGGGGGGAAATTGCTTACGCCTACAGAATGAAATTTCAGGCTTTGACAGCCGCAAGCTAAGGAAACGGGAAGCATTTTATTCTGGGTAAATACAACACCGCACATCTTGAGCAGTGGGGAAGGAGTAGATGGCCCCAGGGTGGTGACACCCAGGTTGCACATGTTCAGTAGAGTCCCGAGGAGGACATCTATGGGACAAGTGGCCAATCGTCCCCTTGTCAAAGATTCCTCATAGTCTTAAGTGGAAGGCGCGGCTCCCCTCAAAGGGAGCCTCGAGAAAGTGGCTTTGACTCCCCAATTTTTAATCCCACTGAAAAAACGACATGCACACGTACTCAGAGAAAGCCCTGCTTGAATGCCTAAGGCTCACCAGAATCCAGAAGGCCTTCATCGCATGCCTGGATGCTTTCAACAGCCTCCCAGCGGGTATCCTGACTTCCGTCTCCGCTGTGCAGCCAAAAAGAAGCCTTCTCAACGGCTATTATGTCCCCATGCCAGGTCCTTTAAGGGCCCTACCGACAGTCAGGAGACGTCCCACTTCCTCAGCTTGACTACAAGACCCTCCTGCCTGGTCCCTTGCTTACTTTCCCAAGCTCATTTCTCACCGTGAGCCTCTAGGCATTCCGAGATTGTTCGCTTTCTCTCCCCTCTCTGGTCAACTGCTACTCATCCTCAGGTGTCAGGTTAATTGCTCATTTCCCCCAGAAGCCTCCTCTGACTACCCAGGCTGGGTCAGGGCCCTTGTCCTGTGACCCCACAGCCCCTTTTGCGTCCCCAGGACAGCTCCGTCAGACTGTATGGCATATTCATTCTCTTTAGTCTCTGAATTTTTCAAGGTTGCAAGAGACAGAAACTCAACTTGAATCAGCTTAAGCTAAGAAGGACATTTATTGGACTGAATTAGCTCATAAAACTGCAGGAAATGCTGAACGATCTTGAGGAAAGCAGAAATTAGGGCCCCTCCCCAATTCCCAGGTTCTGCATCAGGGCCTTGAAGACTGGTCTTGCTGTGTCGGTCTGTTTCCATTCCCTGCCTCTGTCTGTCTGTCTGTCTGTCACCCCTCTCCTCTGTCAACAACATGTTTGCTCTTATCAGAAGGATGGAATCATGTCTACCAGGGGGACCTACGCTCACACTTCTCTTGTTTCTAACATGGAAGTTCTTCAGGAAGACTTCTGATTGTTTCTTTTTGGGTCACATACTTGCCCTGGACCAAAAACTGTGACTGATTCAGGAAGGATGTAAGAAGATGACAATCCCATTTGGACCACATTTCAAGCTCTTGGATAGAGGGAAGGGCAGGGAGGAGGACAGGGCAAGGGTGTAGTCAGCACATGATTGATTGACTGTTGCAAAACCAACAACCACAAAATCTCTGGGAAAGTGTAGTAAGCATTTATTCTTCATGCAGCTGGAGGTTGGCCAATACAGACTAGGGGACTCTGCTTGAAGCTGCAGGTCTGGCTAGTGGGTTAAACTCAGGCCTGTTCCATGAATGTGCCTTATTCTGGTGCCCAGGCTGAAGGGGAAGTTCTTAAGGCAGTAACAGGGGTACAAGGGAGGGAGTGAAAGACCACAGTGGATCTTTAGGACTGAGCTCAGAAATGGCACACTGGATTCAACACCATTCTATTGACTAAAGCAACTTACATAGTTGAGAACCAAGTCAAGAGCTGGGGAAAGATACTGTCACCTCAGTGGGAGGGACTACAGGGTCATAAGGCAAAAGGGTATGGGTACAAGAATGGATGAAGATTGGGTGCCAAGGATTGCAATTATAAGAACAATTTTTCAAAGGAAAGGTGATATAATTTCCAGAAGAAGGGATAGGTCCACACAGAGAGAAATGACAATGTCCAATGCGTTCTCCCCAGTTATGCCCTAACTTTTGTGCAGGCAGGCAATGTGGCTTGTTGACCTGTTTGCACAAGCCCTCCCTAACACAGTGCTTGGCACACAGGACACAGTCAAAAAGTTTTATGTTGAGTTTAATGTAAGTGATTCAGGCATCACAGAGAGGACAGACACTCAAATGATTTTACCTAAAAACTCAAAATCAAGTTGAGTAGACTGAATTTCATGCAAATAGCTGGTACAAAACAGAAAGAAATATGTGCTCCTTTAGTCCAGGCAACATGCTATGGGCATGATGTGGGGGCGGGGGGATGAATTCCAACCAGATAAACTTAGGAGGCGTCCTCGGAATAGGTGGGACTTAGGCAGAGCTTTAAAGGGGAAGGAAGCAACTTTGGGGATTTACTTCGCGCCAACCATTCCGCGCAGCTGAGGGCTACCACCTCATTCCCCTGGTGCCTATTGCAGAGGGAGGCAGCCCTGTCCCGATTTTCCACACAAGGTTTATTAAGTTGGGTGCCCAAAGTTACCCAGCTAGAAGGTGACAGGGGGGCCTGATTTGGACACAGGTAAATAGTCTGTCACCTTCTCGTTGTCTGTGTCTTGTTCAGTGACTGCCAGTATGTATATATATATATACATATATATATATGTATATATATATATACATATATATATATGTATATATATATATACATACATATATATATATATATGTACATATATATATGAATTGAATAAATGAGTTAATAAATGTATGGTGCCTGGTTCTCTTTCTTCAAAATTCTGGCAAGTGGAGAAATCAGGAAAAGACACTGAAGATGAAGAGTCTGCATCTGGTGTGGCAAGAGAGGGTACATCTCAGAAATGCCCAGGACCCGTGTGACTAGAGTCTCATGTACATGGAGGGCATGGCAAACTACAAGGCTAGAAACTAAAGAGGGGACCAGCCTGGAGGGAAGGGCACATACTTTACTCCGCCTGCAAGTATCTAGTGGGGCCATGGTGCCACTCAGTACACGACCCCAAAGGTAAACGTTTACGATGCATGAAGGCGAAACGGATTGCAGCTGCAGGGTAGTATGTAGAATTGTGGAACCAATAATGTGGCACCTCACCATGTTTTACTATCAGCATGCTGAAACAAGAAAGAAGTGCACTTAATTAGGAAAACGATTTACTTCTTTCCCCCTTTAAAGCTTTCTGAATGGGCAGAATTGGCTGACTGGTCTTCTACCCTTAAAAGCATGCAGAAGGCTGGACTGTCTGAAATTGTTCCTTTTTGGATGGTATATTATGAAATAAAGCACTGCTCACTGCTGTCAGACATATTGCACATCATTAGCACACCTCCTTCCATTGCAAGTGCCTAGCAAAGAACAGGTGAAGCTTCCAGAGAACGGGGAGCCAGTCCTCTGCGTGGGAGTGACTACAGAGCCGGGGCTCTGATGCCTTAAAGAAGACAGGGCTGAGGAACTGGTCCCTGCCCCAATTTCTAAAATGTGTCATCCAACAACTACGCATGACCATCATCATCTATGCCTTTTCACTTTTCCCCCCACAATCCTCATCCAAGATATGTTCATTGATTTTAGAGAGAGATGAATGGAGAGAGAGGGGGAGAGCAACGTCAATGTGATAGAGAAACATCGATTGGTTGCCTTTCGTATGCTCCCCAACCGGGGATTGAACCTGTAATCTAGGCATGTGCCCTGACAGGGAATTGAAACCCATGACTTTTTGAGTGCATGGGGTGATGCTCCAACTAACTGACCCACCCAGCCAGGGTGCCTTTTCACTTTTAAAAGCAAGATTCAAGAGTCCAGTTTATAATTCTTAACACAAGACCTCTGCTCAACCCAGAGGACAAGTCTTTCCTTGTTGCGTTTTCACTGACACTCACCCCACGCTGTTGTTTAATAGGAAATAACAATAATAAATAAGCTTGCTCTGAGAGAGAGGTTGAGAGAGAGAGAGAGAGAGAGAGAGATGGAACATGCGAGCCACTGCACTGGCTGTTCAGGTAACAACCAGACAATTTATCAAGTGCCATGTAGTAACGGGGACTCTGCTGGGGACACATGGACCCCAGGACATTCTAAATAGACATATCCGATATTTGAGAGAAAGCAGATTTTGTTTGGTTTGTTTGTTTGTATATTTTGAGAGGTTGAGGAGACCGCGGTTAAATCATGTTTTTGTTTTTTTCTTCTTTCAAGTAGAACCCATCCTGACAGCCAACTACAAAATGACTTTATAGTCCTGTGTTGTCTATATTACTATTAAATAAAATTGAAAATTTAACTACTCATCTAGTGGCTACCATATTGGCTTGCACAGATACAGAACGTTTCCATAGCAACAGAAGTTCTATTGGATAGCATGGCTACATACTAACAGTGGCCGTCCTCTCTAGCATTGCCAGGCCCCTATTTCTACCGAGATGAAGTCTGGGAAAATTATTGGATAGCAGACGCTATCAATACAGGGGCTGCCAAATCTAGTAAGGAAATTACCTTTTCATTTCTTAGAATATAAAAGGGGCCTCTCTCTTGAGCGGCTGACATGTCTTTTCATACTGAAGACCTCCAGGCCACGCCACACTGTGGGCTGGCAGAGAGGAGCCGGGTGGTGGTGGTAGGAGGGTGGGGAACATGCCCTGGGTTGCAGTTCAGAGGTCATGGGCTCTCACCTCAGTTCTATGACTGGTTGTGTGTCTTTTGTTCTTATAACCTCACTGAATTTCAGTTTATGCATGGACAAAATGGAGATAACCAAAGCAATCTGGCTGGTTAAGTGAATATAAAGATATAACACCCTAACCAAACACAGGAATTGGTATTTGCATAGTGACCGCATCGGTCAGGAATCGTTGGTCTAGGACTGCACTGTGGACATTGAGCCTTCTAGCCTAGATGTTCTCACTTTGTTTCTTTGAGGACTTCTGGGAGGTCTGCCTATGGGTGAAGCTTCCGGCCTCTGAGCTAATGTCTATTTGGTGACATCATTAGCAGCAGGTGTCAGCTGTATCTTCTTAATGCAATTACCAAGAAGAGTGTCTGTGACCCTCCTCTGTAGCCAATAGGTGGTTTCACAGGTGCTAGTACATCACTTACAACTTGTCAGGACACAGGCAATGACGCATGCATCTATGGATGGGCTACTAGTTCATGTCCACGAAAGGGGAACTTCTCCAATCACCAAGGAGCACCCTAAGGAGAACACGGTGATTTTACCTAAATAGTGTCAACTTCAAAAGGTTACAAGCATACCGCAAAATGGACAACTTAGAAACATTCAACGGAGGTCATTATACTTTCACTGCCAGGGGACTTGATTATTTTGATAAATGAAAGGCACTAATGTTTATGTCTGGACTATCTAGTGTGACTTACTTTGAGAATGAAGGCCATCTCTTTGTTTTGATCTGTCTTCACCTACCATCTTTTTGGATCCAAAGAAACAGGTAATTCACCACTGTGGAAAGAAATGATGCTAATATTCCTCAGTTTGCATATTGCTACCTCATACCCATAGCTTCTTCCCTACTCAAGTTGCTCCAAAGAGCATGACCCTGAACCACACAAAGGCTCTTCATGTTGCTGGTGGTGGATGGGCAGAGGTGAGTATGGCTCTATTCCGTTTCTGGACACACTTTTAGAGTAGAGAGGGTATCTACCTTCAGGCCATGGTTCTCAAACTTCGGCATCATCAGAATCACCCGAAGAGCTTGTTAAACCTTGAATCCTCTGACTCTGTCCTTGAAGTTTCTGATTCTTATGGCTGGGGTGTGGGTCAGGGTAGTGGGGCTTGAGAGCGTGCATTTCCAGCAGGTCCCGAGATGCTGCTGCTGCTGCTGGTCCAAGGACTAAACTTTGAGAATCACTACTTGCAAGCCTTCTCAAACTTGATCTGGGTGGACATAGGCAAGAGAAAATGTATTTCCCGAAACGTGGATTTTCTTATGTTCCATACCAACTTGAGCAGCGTAGAAAAATAATCATGAATTCTTCTATATATTTGCAGTGTTACAGGCATGATTCTACCACTTAAATGTATTGACTCATTTAAGACAGGTATTCTATTGTCATCACCACTTGGCAGATGTGGCTTGGACAAGCAATTTTCCTAAGGTTACACAGCTAACGTGAAAGGCTGGGGTTGGAACACAGGAAGTCCAGCACTGGAGGCTACAGCCACCATACGATACTGCCTCTCCCTTCCACCCCTGTTTTTTCCCTGGCAAATGACAACATTCCTTTAAGACAGGATTCCTTGGGAGCCTCCCCTAAATGCGATGCGAACAGCCTTCAGATCGTCGGATGGTAGTCTCGGTCAAGTTTATTTTTAATACCTAGTGAGGATAACAGAGCACAGCTTCTCCTTTGCCTATACCCTGACATTTTGGGAGTATCTTGATTCACTAATTATTTTACAAGGGATGTGGAATGACTTGACAAATAGAAAAACGGAAACCTGAGTGAAGGAAGAGAAATAATAAACAGGAAAGAGAAAATAATAAAGCAATAGGAAGAAGGGTAAAAATAACCAAATGGAAATGTCGAGATAGATAAAACGTGGGAAATAAGGATTCTATAGGAGGAAAAAAATCCAAAAGACTAAACATGCTTGATAGAAAAGTTAAACTGGGGGTCGATGTCACACTGAGAAAATAAAAATGTAAAGTCTCCGAGTGAAACAAGTCAAGAGGAGAGAATACAGAAAACAGGGGGAGGAAAAATTCAGAGGGGGAGGGAGACAAACGATGCCATTCACTGGATTTTGAACTCCAGTTATAATAATTGGGCATTTAAGCTATATCAACATTCTTCTTCATCGTTAGAATATTTTGCAATCTTTTAAAATACAGGAAACGCCATTTCATTTTGCCGTAACTCTGGCCACTCAAGTCCTGGTTTCTTGTTTATTTTTTCTTGAGCAAAAGAAGTTTCCCTAAAGGTTGGCACGCAGGATAAATCTTTGAGAGGAAAGGGGGAAATAATTCAAGGGGAAGGAAGGATTCATTTTGACAGGGGGCAGGTCAGGGAAGTGGCCACAAAACTGCATTCCTGAAAGCAAAGGCCTGCAAAAAAACCGAACCTGCAGCAAGGCTGCTTGCTCTGCCCTGGGATCGAATTGGGGTCGCCTCAGAGGCCAGTCACAGAGCCTGCGACTCCAAACGTTCTGTTTTAGATTAAGAGCTGGGTTCACCCGAGGGGTACAGTGTGGGGAAGAGTGAGGATGATGTCAGCTCCAGTCTGAGGGCCTGCATTTTGCACGGGAGCATCTGATCACTCTGGAACCTCTCTAGAAATGAACTGTTCCATCGGGTGGGGAGGAGGATGGTGCGTGGGAGGGAGAGCAGCATTTACCTTTTATTCTACCTCCTTCCCATTACTCGTCCGATGCCTTTCTCTACCTTTCTCTTGTGATGGAAACTGTTGAACTTTAAAATGGAATGCTTGTGAAATGTGTCATGTTTTCCCCCATTTCCTATCCAATCCGATGTTAACTTTCCAGCCATGGAGCTTACAAAGAAATTTCTTTTCCTGCAAAGTCTTTTAGCATCTTCCTTCCAGGGCCCTTCGTCCAGCTCCTTCAGTCCAAGAGAAGAGTTACCTGTGAGGCCATATTACTAAATGTCATGGAATCTGAGACCCTGCTGAGTATAAGAAAGAGGCATCATTATGTCATGTGCCACCAAGGAAACAAAAAGCCTGTTTATTCAACCATGATACACTACGGGTTTTCAGATAGATCTCAACTTCAGAGATGTTACAGTGCTAAATAAACATAGAGGAATGTGTCACCTCCTCTGTTAGACTGGAAGCTCTTTGTGAGTAGTGACAGTGCCTAAGTCTCTTAGCCACATCCAAGGCAGAAAACATCTCTTTGTGTTTCCCGAGTTGTTTTGCTAACAACTTTGAATTGAGAGAGAGAGAGAGAGAGAAAGAGAGACAGAGTTTGTATGTGGCGTGGTTTGATCCTGCATTCGTATAGCATGTTATTCCCATTTTGTCCTTAAAATTTTCCAAGACATTTAGGAGCCAAGCAGGTACTGAATTTTTCCTTTCTTACAGCTGATTAGCCTGAGGCTCAAAGATGTGGTCTGCTCTTTCCATGGACTCATCACCAGTAAGAGTTGAAACAAAAATCTAAAGCTATGTTGGAGTCTGGCTTTTTTCTATGCTTCCAGTGATAAAGAAACAGTAGAAAATGGAAGACAGAGACTCCTCATTGCCCATTCCAGCTGCAGAGAAAAACTCTGCATTTGGTTGGAAAAAAGGAAGGTTTCATGCCCCATGTGCTCTGGCCCGGGGTCCCTTATTTTATCTCTGTGGCAGGTACCTGTCAATGTGCGGTGCTTGGAGCTGATGGCAGGGAGTTTGTACACACCAAGACTATCTAAACAGACCATTAAGTGGTAGTAAAGTAACACATGTGGACGACAGGTCAATAAATTCCCTAGAACTTATGTTGCCTGCAAGGAGCTGGCTGTTACTGAGTGTTTTTGTGTTTACATAAAATCAATGCTACAAGCGATCTTAAATAATTAGGAAAGACACCATCATAGAGAGAATATTTTACATTCACGATAATAGCTTCAGCATGCATCTCCCTTATCTTTTTTGGGGGGATATTATGTGTCTTTTTTCCTTCAAACTGGCCATCTCTTCTGATAGCTTCTTTATGAGATGCTGATGCTGCTTTGTGAAGAAGCAGGGCACACATCTTTACCAGTATTTTACAGATTAAAGAGCCTGGAGTTACTCAGTAGCAGAGTTCTCATGAAACTCAGCTTTACATGTATTTATTTTCCTTTTATTCTCTAAACTCAAGTGCTTAAAATATTTGGGGGAGAGAGAAATCGGGGAAGCAGGTATGCAGCTTACATACTAAATACAAAAGTTGGAGAAAAATGAAGAAAACATTTTTGTGTTGGGTTTGTGATAAAAGCAGATATCATTTAGGTGGATATGGGCTCCTCTATTAACCACACAGCCTTCTGGGTGATAGTTATCCTTCATAAAGGTTAAACAAGGTGGATCTTTAAATGACAGCAAATGCCCATTAATGATGCATTGCAGGGGGACAGGATGAAGCCAAAGGTACCGCTGTGGACAAAATTTCCTTCAGGGACTTGTATGACACTGATCCACAGACCAGAGGCATCACACCACCCGCGCTGCTCCCTCAGGTAGAAGGAGCTGCTCTGGCGTGTGACGGCGGTGCTATAAATCCACATTGCCACGGAACGCCACAGGTTCCATATGCTCCCTAAAGTGCCTACATAAACTAAGTCTCTGGAAGACATCTGCAAAGTGCCCTTGTGCACACATGCCAGAGTCTTGTGCTAATGCAATGTGGTGATTTTGCAACTTCAAATAACGTTCATTTTAATTGCCATTGTTAAGATCAAATGCTTTGCAGCTGTCTCTGTTTTGCAGATGAAAAACATAACTTTGATGGCTAACGTGATGAACTCTCACGTTCTATTTTCTCATCTAATTGCCACACTTCAGTGCCTTAGCAAATGTCTACGATGCGCTTAACCAATATTTTTGGAATTAAAAAAAATTTGTGACTAGGAAGAGGTGGTGGGCAGCAACGTGGGAAAAATACAATCCTCATTACAAAAGGGGGGGGGGTGGCTCCCTTATTGCAGGGCTACTGATGAGCCATATGACTTTGGCAGTGTGACTGAACCCTCTTGTGCCTCATTTTCCCCATTTGTCAAAAGGGATTGGATGAAGTGACTCGAAGATTTCTGCCAGCTCTAAGATTTGGATTCTCATTCTTTAAAAACTTTTATTAGCATATATTTTATGCTGAATTTACTCCGGGGCCATACATTTTTGTTTCTTCATTTTTTTCTGGGACATTGTTTCTTCTGTGTGACCTCCTCTCTGGTTTGGGAACAGTCTGCTCTTTTTCAGTAGGATCATCTCAGTGTGGCACAGAGAGCTCATGCGGGTTCATCTACCCATGGGCTCTGTAAGTCCTGCGTTGCATCTTGGGAACTTTGTTCACCAGGATGCACTCAGTGACCAGAGAATCTACATCTAAATCCTAAGTTCATCATTACTCTCTGCATTTTTAAACATGTGCAGCAAAAACTCAGCACTCTTTTCAGGCCACCGACCCTGTGTCCAGCCCCCCGTTTGGCCTGGACACACCTACCAACTCTGCCATTCTAGCAACAGAATGGCACACACTGCTTCTGTAATGTGACATCCTTTAAGTGCTTGGTGGTTTTTCAAATATGCGTACCCTTGATGGCCAGGGAAGTTTCATGAGTATACTTAAAGCGAACCTGAAGAATTTGAACCTCTGATTTGCTTGATTTTGTGGGGTTTTCTGGGTCAAGTGAACAGCGAACCATTTTCAGAGGTCACCTCAGGCTGCTTACAGGAAGAGCTGGGTTCTAAATTTCAACCATATGCTTCTCCTGGGGAACTCTAACTTGTTTGAATTTTCTTATCGAGGGAACATGACTCAATTTGGAAATTATGTCTCCTCCCTTTTCCCTTACTCTACCATCCCAACTGCATCTTATATATAAACCAGCACAGAGACTTTCAGTTCTCATTAATCACCTCCGTTAAATGGAACTACATACTATAAAAGATGACTTAATTAACTCTGCCTGGTCATTTTTATCTGCTTGTGAAGCCCCATTTCCTACTATCAGGCTTTATATAAATTGTGTTTTTTAATTTTTCCTTAAAGAAGTATCTGACCTACCCAATGCCATGCCTGGCATCTAAGAACGTTCCTGTTTGCCAGGACTGTTTATGTGACCCCCACATGTGCCTATCTGCTCAGTTTTCCCCCTGTTTGCCCTGTGGAGGACCGGACAATACACGGCTCGGAGCCCTGTTTTGTTCAGCCGCTTTTCAATGTGGTTGGTATTTGGTCTAACAAGAAAAGCAAAGAAAGGACAATTAGACAAAGTCCAGGAATACCTGTTCTTTCGGTGCTGATAAGCTCGATTGCGTGGGGCATGTCTGAGCGGAATCTGTCGTTAACACAATGTACTATGTGTCCAAACATTTGTAGGTCACATTATTTCTCTACAAGCCAGTGAGAGCAGGAGAAAAACCAAGACAGGTTATTAATCACTTAGTATTTCCCAAGCAACAACGAAAAAAAAAAATGGACCAACATAATGGATGGAAAGAAGATTACGCAGAAGGAAAACAAGACATTTTTCATGACTGCAAACTGAGCCCACCCAGGTCCTACCAAGGCCATGTTTTATACGTGGTGCACCGGGTAGGCTCTGGGGCCCACGCAGGGTTGAAAATGGGACCGGTGCCTAACGAAGGACACCCTGGTAGAGGTCTCATTTCCTCCAGAAGGAAACAGAAGTTCATATTTGCACGTCTTCAATATTTGTGTTGGAATTGCCTCCACTAGTGGTGTGGGAAACCCAAATAAATGCCTTGAGCTGAACCATGCTTGGGAGAGCCGGATACCGTCAGCAACAGGTAGACGTGGGGAGAAAGATTCAAGTGTCCGTTAATGCCACATGGAAAGAAACAGTGCATTTTCCTGCTACCCACAGCTGTCAAGGTGAGAGGGAATTACACATGTAGTTTGCATTTTTATACATCTGTCAGCAAAAGCCTGCTTCTAAATTTAAAAATCTACTACTCAGGAACAGCATGTGTATTGTTGACCCTCCCAGGAGGACTTCTGTTATAGAGCAAAGCATGGATTATAAGGTGATATAAAGACACGGTTTTATCTGGGGCCATAGGACTGTAATGACTTACAGAGACAAAAAGTTCTTTCAGCAGTCTCTACACAAATAAAACATACCACACTGAGACTGCTTGGACTTGTGTCTTATTGGACTACAGGCATCCACAAAAATTAATGGAGTCCTTACTATGCATTACACGTCAGGCACTTTTCTGGGGTGATCGCTAATGGGCTTACAGGGAGGTGGTATGGTGGTGGGTAGAGAAATGGTAAGATACCCAAAGTGGAGTGCGAAAAATACCAGGTTACGTAATGGATTCTACACAATAATGATAGTTTGTCTTTGAGGTTTTCTTAATAAACGGTGTGATACATTAGACCTGCAATAAAATAATACTCTAAGAGCTAACATTTACAGGGTACTCCCTGTGGGTCAGCCATGGTTTTAAGAGCTTTACATGGATTAACTCATTTACTCCTCATTAATCCTGAAGAGGTAGGTGTAATTTTATCCACATCTCACAGATGAGGAAATTGAACCACAGGGAGGTTCCGCAATGCCCCTCAAGGACACCTAGCTAGTAAATGGTCGGTGGAAGTCTGGCTTTGGAATCTATGCTTTTCATCATTCTCACTCAACAACAACAAAAAAGGTGTGGTTAAACACTAGTAGCTTATCACAAATAGAACCACAATTTTGATCATGGTCCATGCGCCCCAGCATACCTCTATGTGTGTATGAATGGTTCCAAGGGATTGTACAGATTCTCTCCTCTACTAGGTGGAATTCACTGATGAACTGATGGATCATAAAAGGATCCAAGTTTGCTGGAAACAAATGCATTCATTATTTAACATACATATAATAGCCCCATTTAGTTCCTTCAGCCAACAAAAGTGTAAAATGGTACTTATTCAACCCTAACAGTTAGTCAGAAGCCAAAGGATACCCCCCAAACTCATCTCCTTCCCTGACTCAACTGTCAGCACGTTATTTCAGAGCTCCTCAGGACGGTGGTAACCGCTGGTATTAAAACAACAGTAGCACTTAGTACAGGAAACTTAACTGTTGAGAACTGATGGCTGTAACGTTGACTACAACACCCATGGTTCTCTAGACGTAAAATAGATCATCATTATGAGATAATTCAGCTCCAACGACACAATGGTAGAAATATACCATCATCACTGACAAAGCATTGACTCACCTACTATGTGTGGGGTCCTATTTTAGTGCCTTATTTGAAGATAATGATTTTTCAGAAGTGAGACATGCTGATGGAGGGTCATTTTACAGGCTTTCTGTTCTTCCTGGCAGATATCCCTTAACAGTTTTGGAGCCTACCACCTTGGAGTAGTAATTTTTCATAGTTTTTTGACAGCCTGGTTTATTGCTTTCTGCTTTAAGTTTTCAGCAAAGGCTAGTCTCAGCCTGGAAGATAACCAGTGCTTCCTGCACTAAATAAAAGGTATGGGGTTGGGAAAAGGTATTCAGGAAAAAAGGAGAAACAGAATAATCTTAGAGTCTTCTTTGTGGAGTTTTCCTGGATGTGGTTCTGTAGTTCTTTCCTAGGCAAAGTCCAGGTTACAATTGCTTAGTTTAGCTAAATTTCTGCTAAAATCATTAACATCTGAAGAGAGAAACCTTGTTCCCTCTGAAGAACAGACCATACATGTGAGGTCTGTGGGGAGGTCTTCTATGTTCCCCTCTAGGTCTACCCTCCACTCTTCTTCTTGTCCCAAGAAACTAACATCTACTCTGCCTTCTGGCTGATTGGCAGGTATCAGGATTCTGAGGTCGAGATGCGTACTTCCCAGCTCCCTCCCAGGTAGGGGCAGCAGGTTGGCTGCATTCTATGAAGAAGGCCCCAGCTCCAGTGGGGTGGCCTTCTCCTGCCCTCTGCGAAACTGGGTGACTGTTTTCTCTCCGGACCCTCAGGTCTGGACATAATAATGAAACCTTGTTACTGGTAGTACCAGGATCCTTCTTCATCTCCATAGATCTCTCCGAACCCTACTCACACCTTTAGATTCTCCTAAAGTAGCCAACCTGTTTCCTGCTGGAAACTTACCTGATGCAAAGTGCTGTCCTGGGACAATTGGTCCTGAGACTTGATTTTTTTGTTCCCAATCCTTGGACCCCTTTTCTGTTTCCCCCTATTCCTTTGTGCATGGTGTGAACATAGTGTGCTTATGTATCTTTGTGTCCAACTATGCTGTTTAGATGCTGACCCCAGTCCCCCTACATCCAGCTATGTCCGCTCACTTTCTAGTCTGAACATTCACCACATTCATGTCGCTGCTTGGGCCTTTCAAGGCTCAGTATGATTGCAATTTGAACTTGAATTGGTTTGCTAGTGGCTTGAAATGTTAAAACATAATGAGGACTTAATGTAATCATGAGCCTCCCTCACATTTAAAAAAAAATTAATATACAGTGATTTCCTCACCATGTACTCTAGCCAGACAGGTATTATTCTGCAAGCTAGTCTGATTTCTGGTTCATTACTTTCCTGCCTATTTGTTTCCTATCACCTGGGGTGCGACATCAAACCAAGAAAAGAAAAAAATGGCTTCTCTATTTGGACACAGTTTGAGTCACTAATGGGTATTTAGCACAATTTAGAAGGAATTGTGAAAGTTATATGGTCTATCCCCTACCATAGTAGTAGAAGGGAACCTACAGATCCCTTTCAATTACTAGAAAAGAAGAATACATGAAAAAATAAAGCATAAGAATATGAAACAATTAGTTCTTTCATGCTTTAGAACATTGGACATCTCGTCTACACACTAGACTTCATAGGTAAAATGATTAGAGGGAAGAAATATTTAGGATCTCTCAACACTACTAGGATTTTTTTATTCTGACTTTTGGGAATTGCTTATCATTCCTTGTCTTTCTAGGTCAACAAAAGCAACATCTGAAAAGTATAAGGTCTTTCATGTGCCTTAGAATATCCTTCATTGTTTTTCTCAACCATCCTTATTCACTGGGCCTTCTTTCTTCATTTCTTATTCTGGCTTCTCCTGTAACAGAACTTCAAAGTGTGGTGGACCCCAAGCTCAGCCCTGGAACCCCATTTTCTCTGCCCTACTCCTGTACTCTCTCCTCTCTGTCTTCTTCCTCCTTTGTCTTCCCCTCTCCCTCCCTTCCTGTAATCTCCTATTGATCATGGCTTTAAAAACCATCCATATGCCAAAGATTCCAAAATTTGTACTGCTAGCTAGACCTCTCTCCTGAACTCTAGACTTGGGTATCTAAGAGCCTACCTGACTCCTTTACTCTTTGGGATAGCCAATAGATATTGAAAAAAACACGTGACTTTTAGAAATCAGAACACTGACTTTCCTTCCCACCCTGTGCCCTCCAGCCAGCCTCGGTCCTCTCCCAGTCTTCCTCATGTCAGTAAAAGGTACCTCCATTCACCCCATCGCTCAGGCCACAAACCTTCTTTGATTCTTCTCTTCCTCTTACACCCGCACTTCTACCCACCAGTAAATCCTGTGGCTCTACCTCCAACACAGATTTCAAATTTACTTACTTCTCTCTCTCTCTCCCTGCAATTAGAACCCTCTGTCTTCTCTTGCTGGAGACAGCCTCCTAATTGGCCTTTTGGCTTCCACTCCTACCTCCCCTGCATACATCTCTCCTCATTGTAGCCAGAGAGTGATTTACTTAAATCAACGGTTCTCATCTGGAGGTGATTTTGTCCCCCAGGGGACATTTGGCAATGTCCGGAGATACTTTTGGTTGGCATAGCTAGGGAAAGTGGGTTTTACTGGCATCCACTGGGCAGAAGCCAGGGATGCTGCTAAATCTCTTACTTTAAGAAAGCACCCAAACAAAAAATTGTCTGGTTCAAAATGTCAATAGTGCTGAGGTTGAGAAACCATATTTAAATGGAAATAAGATCATGTCATGCTCTTCTTTAAAATCCTCCAATGGCTTCAGCTTGTATTTAAAATCCATACTTTTTACTATGAGCTCCAAGACATTAAATAATGCGGTCCCTCATCATATACCTTTTTTCCCCATTCTCCCTGTCCCTCAAACTGGCTAGGCTTGTCCCTCAAGTTACTGATAGTTGCTGTGAGCCTGAAATGTCCATCACCTAGATTTTCCCAGAGTTCAATGTCAAATGCCACCTTCTAGCAAGGCTTTCTCTGACCACCCCAGCTCACACTACCACATTTTATTTTTCATTTGCATGTATTGCTCTGCTATTTTTTCTGGTTTGCATACTGTTTATGTATCGATTGTTAGCTCATGAGAGCTGGGAATATTCTCACCCTTTATCTACAAAGCCACAGTAAATGCTCTGTAAATATTTGTTGAACGAATTAACTTTATGTTTGTACAGTAAGGCTTCACTGGCTTTGTGTGTTTTTGAGTGGCCTAATAAGGAACACTTATATGCAAGAATAATTTTTGCTCCAGGACCAACATTTGTTCAAAAAGACTTAATGAGCACCTCCCACTAGTGCTCTTCTCATCCCGAAATGTTCACAATCTTCCCTTTGCTGGTTTGCTTGCAGACTCCTTCATTTGTTTGCTATTTAAAAAATCGGTGTGTTTAGAAGTCATGGAAGCTGCTTTGCTCTTAACAATGACCAAAAACTTTTTCAATCCTTGAGAAACAGGTCACCTTGACTTGCCTGTACTCCCCTCCAAGAAATCGAATCTGATAATATTACTTCTCTGCTGAATGATTCGCTCCATCGGTACTGTACTGGGTTGGAGGGTGAGTGTCCCCCTGCCTGCTCCCTCGCACTGCTCAATAGGACTTGTCCACATCCCAACTCCAAGGCACTGTGAATGTGACCTTATTTGGAGAAAGGGTCTTTACAGATGTAATTAAGTTAACGATCCCTAGATGAAATCCTCCTGGATGATGCAGGTGGGCCCTACACTCAAGGACTAGCATTTGTACAAGAGATGCACAGCAGAGAGACACAGGAGAGAAGAGGCCATGGGAAGTCAGAGGCAGAGATTGGAATTACGGAGCTACTAGCCAAGAAAGGCCTGGGGCCATGAAAAGCTAGAAGCAAGGAAGGATTCTCCCCTAGGGTCTCCCGAGAAAACAAAGCCCGGCCAGATTTCAACTGTCTGGTCCTCAGAACTGTGTGAGAAGACATTTGTGTTGTTTTAAGCCACCCAGTTTCTGGTAATTTCCTCTGTAGCCACAGGATACTAACAGAAGTCCCTACACAATACGCATCTAGTCCTTCAGCTTGTCACTCAAGGCTCTCTGGGCTGCAGCCCCCGCCCGTTTTCCAGTCTCGCCTCCCGGTCCTGTCGCTGCTTTCCACATGCCGCCGTTTTCCCAGGCACACGAGCCACACCGCAGTCAGACGCTATTATTCATGTCCACTCTCCTTTTATGCTTAAGCTGGCCCTTTTGCCTGCCCTGCTCCCCCACCCTCTCCCACTCTCGTTAAGCCAGCAAACTCTTGCTCATATTTCAAGGCCCCATGTCCATTTTTCTGGTTCCTCACTTTTTCTTAAGCACCTTACTACCTTATTGTACCAATGACTCCTCTATGGAAACTCCATTGCTTGGAGTGCCCACCTTCATTATAGTGCTAATTTTTTTTTTTAAAGATTTTATTTATTTAGTTTTTAGAGAGAGGGGAAAGGAGGGAGACAGAGAGGGAGAGAAACAGCAATGTATGGTTGCCTTTCACATGGCCCTCACTGGGGACCTGGACTGCAACCCAGGCATGTGCCCTGACTGGGAATCGAACCGGAACCCTTTGGTTCCCAGCCCGCGCTCAGTCCGCTGAGCTACACCAGCCAGGGCTTATAGTGCTAATTTTTGTGCTCCTCTATTTTGAAACTTAATATTTACTAATTAATTTCAATTCCAAAGTATTTCAGAATACAATCTCCTTATTTAAAAAGAGGATTATAGAAAAAGCAAAAGTATCCCTTTAACCGACTCTCTCCAAAATCTGTTATTCTCCTCAAAGATATGACTTCTAATTTTGCACATCTCTTTTGTCTGTGTATGTAAATATTAGAAAGTGTACAGTATAATTTGTGTGTATTTTTAAACATATGCCATGCACATGCATACATGCACAAACACACGTGTGTGTTTTGTTTTGCTTGGTGTCTTTTCACTCAGTTCCCTTACTAAAAAAATCAACATTTCATCTATTTCCAATTTATCATTATAAACAATAACACGCTTGCTTATATGCCAATGTGATGGTACTTCTTACAGCAGATACAAAGTAGAATAACTGGGACAGGCACACCTTTTAAATTTTAGCAGATGGCACCAAATCTTCTTTCATTATGGCACTGGACTGAGAGGACCTACTTAATGGTTTTTAAATGAGTTAACCACAAAAAGTAAGTGCCAACATGTTCCGTATCCCTAGAGCAGTGCCAGGCACCCAGCAGGGCTCCAGAACTACCGGTAGAATGGATGGCAGTTTCTCTGTTTTAGTGGGATGGGAGTTGCTTCTGGGTAGAATGTGTGGCTCATTCCCTCTCATGTGCCTGGTGCCTCCACGTGTCTCATACAAAATAAGTGCCTGCAACTATTTATTGTTGAGTCAGCGAAGACATTCTCAGTACTATCACTCTGTGCCCTGTTTTTCAGTTCTCTGAGATACCATCTAGGTGCTAATCAAAATCAGAATAAGCAAAAGAAACTGCTGCGTAGTTAAAAAATGGAAACTATGTTGTTGACTTACCCCCCCACATTGTGGCCCCTGTGTCCCTGCGCAACTGAAAACAATTATATAATGGGAGATTTCAGAACCCGCTCATAAAATGCCACCAGTATTTGAAATATGTAGTTAAAAATACATAAGTAGGGCTTTTTCAAGAGTATATTTCTATGATGTGGCTCAACTTCCTTACCCGTATTCCTGCAGTGGTGCACACAGGCAGGGGATTGCACAGGGGGAAATTACTCAAAGGGGTCCATCCAGGTCCTCGGTTAGGATTTACAGGTAAGAGAGAGAAGCTGGGGCTAGGAAAGGAGCAATGGATCCCACTGGTTGATCCCTGGGCTAGCTTCACATAAAATTAAGGAGATTTCATTTAAAATGTAATGAACACACCTGGAAATCTGCTTGCAATTAGAGAGGAATAATGAACTCATCTGTCAAGGCCAGGTCTGTATGTCAGCATCTCAGACGGCAGAACCAGGGAGGCCTTGAGGTGAGGTAGGTTTTCAGGGAAAACGCATAACAGAGCCCTTATAAGCAGATTGTCGCCTCTTTATTTGTGTGCAGATCTATTTTTGGTCTTCAGCTATATGAAAGAGAGTGTGGGCATATTTAAATAATGTATGGCAATGGGCATCTTAGAACTTGTCTGCTTGTGTGTAAGTGCTGTGCACATCCAAATTATAGCATATATGAATG
The DNA here is from genome assembly GCA_004026765.1 of Micronycteris hirsuta. Lineage (NCBI taxonomy): Eukaryota > Metazoa > Chordata > Mammalia > Chiroptera > Phyllostomidae > Micronycteris > Micronycteris hirsuta. Next base: position 109,470 of record PVJI01000289.1, on the reverse strand, counting down.
ATAAATACTATTTTTTCCCAAATAAGGTGGTATAGCTGTTTATCAACTTTGTTGCCAATGGTACTATTTAAAGAATTCTTTAGTGTCTCTAAAATGCATGGTAAAAATCCTCCATTTGCTTCATCTACACATTCCCAGGTCTTCACATTTCATGGGATGATTAAAAGAGCAAACGGATAGACAAATGGGGGGGTCTGCTAGAGTGGCCAACGTTTCATTTTGCCAAGGAAGGACAAGCAAAAAGAGAAACAACGATCATTTCCTGCCATCCCCATTTCGTAAAAGGAAAGATTTTTATGCACTCCCCCTCTCCAAAAGGTCAAAAGGACATTCTGAGAATAAAGGGAAGTCTTTTAGTTTGAAGAAATTTAAAGTTATAAAAAATTGAGGTTTATGCACAGATTTCTTCCTATTTTCTCGTTTCACAGAGGAGTCCTGAAAACCTGGTCGCCCCCAAGCCCCCGTGCAAGGACCAGTGCTGAGAAACCACCTACCCAGCCCAGCTGCTTCAGTACTCCCTTGATCCTTCTGAAATTCTCCTAGGAAACCCAACGTGGCCAGGGTTTGGTTAGGCTAAGGGGTTGATGCAATTCCACTAGCATTTACAGAGACCCTACTATGTGTTCCGCCCTGAGGTAGGTACTTTGCCAAAGGCTACAGAAGCAGAGATGCTGGTTTGTAAGCTAAGCTGTGTTCATTCTTGGGCTCATTTTTGCTATTTCAGGGGGAGGCATTCCAGGCAAAAACCAGAACATGGAAAGAAAATTATTATGACAAAGTGTGACCAATGCCATTATGCTGGGTGTCAAAGGAGAGTTCCAAGCTATGGTAGCTCAAATGCTCAAATGCTACCATAGCTTAGAACTCTCTGCTCTATGGCAGAAAAGAAAAGATGCTCTATGCCAATGTTAAAAACCCAATTTTCAAGTAAACGTTAACAAGCATGTCTACCTTCTGCTTTTCCGGGTGATTAGTCCAACCTTTTTAGAACTCTCATTTTACATGTTTAGATTGACCAGAGGGAAATGATGGGGTGTGAACCCTTGTCTGGTATAAAGAGGGTACGAGACGGACGGCCTGCATGAGTCATCCTCTCCCTCCCCTCTCCCAACACAGATTTTTCCAGGGGATCTGTCTGTTGCTGTAATCCTGAGGATCTGCTGCAGGAATGGCAAACATGTGGCTCGATATGGGCCTCTCTGCACGGTCACTACTCTGGGAGTGATCTGCTTACCTCATCAGGTAAAGGGAGGCCCGTGCGCCACTCCAAAGGCGAGGACAATACTTAGGACAGGCTCTCACTGGAGACCCATTCTCTCCGCCCCACAGAGAGGCCACTCCCACTCACAGATACCCAGCCCTTGTAGACGATACAACGACTCCTAGCATGGGTTAGTGATAACAAGTGCCCTTTGCAGAGGCAAACTTTTGACAAGAGTAGTTGGCAGGTGTGGAGGATCCATGAGCTCTACGTAATTTGAATGTGACTGTAAATTATTTCTTTTTAATGGTCCAACTCATGTCCTTGCACCCATGCACCCACCCCATTTTCAGAGGCCTGGTTCCTTATGTCTTCTAGGAATCTTAATGGTATGCACGCATTAAGTGGTATGCATAGATTCTACAGCCCTTCCAGATAGAGGTTGTTTCTATTAATCTGATTATTTGTCCCACAGAGTTAGAACTTAATTGCATTTTTGTGCATGCATTGAATAAATGGTGAGTCTAGTTGAGTCTTACACCTCTAGAGAAAAAGTCTGTAGTAAGGAATCTGTTCTGCACGCTCCATAAAGATGCTTATATTTTGTAAGAGTGTGGTGTTAAACAAACACACCAACAGCCATACTGTTCTTTGACTCTCTTCCCACCGAGAGACAAGTCTCCACTCCTCCCCTGGAATGGAGGCACAGAAGTGCAGAAGTGTTGCTGTGTGATTTCCAAGGTTAGGTCATAAAAAGCTATGCTGTTTCCACCTTGTTTATTAGAACAGTTGCAATGTAGTCACCACGTCAATCTGATTACCCCGAGGCCTCCATGCTGTGAGAAAGCACAAATCACATGGGGAGTTAGACACTTCAGCCCACATCCCCAGCCTGTGAGCCCTTTCGCCCAGGCCATGTGTGTGACTGAGTGAGCCTCCAGGTGATGATCTCGGTCTCGAGCCTGCATGTCACTCCCGCTCATCAGGTATTTCCAGCCGAGACTAGCTAACGAAGAGCAGAGGTAAGCCATCCCTGCTGCACCCTGTCCTAATTCTTCACTCGAAATCTGTGAGCGGAATAAAACGGTTGCTTTATGCCACTAGGTTTTGAAGTGGTTTGTTACACAGCAATTGTCACTGGAACATAGAACATATTTTCAATTTGGGGGACAGAAAACACAGATGGTTTATTTACCCTCTTTAAGGTACAGAAGACATTCTGGGAGAGGAGCTGCGAGGCCAGATGGTCTCTTTATGTATTCCCACATTCAGCGGGGTTTTTAGGGCCTCTTAGTGATGCAATGATTCTTCTAGATATCCCCCAAATAACAATCGAAACACAGCATAAGATGGACAATATCAAATTGAAAACTGGGTTCTCATTGAATCAAATGACAGCAATAATAATCAGATACTAGTGGAATGATACAACCGAGATATGCCCTCAGAAGCATAATGGAAGTAAGTTTATAAACTAGAATTGTTTTAATGGGGACATGGGTACATTTTAATTGTCATAGTAATGAAGTACTTATCCATACCTTTGGTAAGAAGAGGGAGATTGTCTTTGGGAAATTCTACTAATTTCTGAAATTGAAGACACAAGTAAAATTGTGCACAGTTTCACACTGAATCAGAGGTGAGCGTAGGGCAAAATCACCAGTGCCTCGTGGCTCCCTATCACCTTCCATGTTAAACAGAAACAACCCTGACCCTGGCCTTGCATGCCCTGTACAGTACAGCCCACACTTGCCTTCTATTACTCTCCTTTATTACATGTTCAAGCCACATGGTTCCTGCTGAGCTTCTAACACATGCCTCACCATCCCACCACTGAGCCTTTGTCTACGCTGTTCTTTCTGCCCAGGACACAGGTCCCTTAATCTTGGATTCATGGATGAGTCTCAGGGTGTATGTGGGCCTCCTAGAAGTGCACGTCAAATTTTGTATACATTTGCACATGTACATCATTCTGGGAAGGAGGTACATAGGATTCACCAGACTTACAAAGGGGTCTGTGATCCAAGGCTGTTTAAAAAGTACTATCTTCTTTTTTTCAAAATAACCCTAACTCCGCCAGACGTCAACCTATTCCTTTATGGGCAAATGTTTATTGAGAGCCCACTATGTGCCAGCACTGTTCCAGCCACATGGGATACAGCAGTGAACAAAACAAACGAGAAGCTACCCCTTGGGAACTGATATTCTGGCAGAAAGATGGAGATAATAAAACACATAATAAACAACAAGAATATATAAATTATAGAGTAAGCTAAAAGATAAGTTCTACAGAAAAAAATGAGCTGTAAGTAGAATCAGAAGTTGGGAGGAGCGGGGGAGAAATTCAATTTTTAAATAGAATGGTTAGGACAGGCCCTATTAAGAAGAGGACCTCTGAGCGAAGCATTGAAGATGGTAAGGGGGGGATCCGTATGGACGTCTGAGAGAAGAGCATCTCAGGTTGAGAGGAATGCCAGCGCCAAGGTCCTGGGCTGAGACTCTGCCCGGTATGTCAGAGGAACAGCAAGGAGGCCAATACGGCTGAAGCAAAGTCAGGGATGGAGAGAGCACCGGGAGATGAGGCTGAGAGGCATTGCTGGTTATGTAGGGTTTGGAAAGAAATGGACAGTATAGGGAATTCAGAAAAAGTAAGTGATGGGATCTGATCTGTGTTGTGTTGAGAAAAAGCTCTAAGGGCTGGAAAGGGTAGAGGCAAGAAAAAGCAGCTAGTAGGGGACTTTAACAATAATCTAGGTGAGACAGCAGGTGGCTTGGCCCAGGATGACAGCAGTGGAGAAGCTGTCACAGTCTGGATGTCGTATGCTAAAAACAGAGTTAATAGGATCTCCTCATAGATCAGATGTGGCCTGAGAGAGAAAGGAGACAAGGATGGCATCAAGGTTTGTGGCCTGAACAATTAGAAGGATGTTTGCCATCAATCAAGAGGAGGAAGACTATAAGGGGATAGGTTCCGGGGTCGGGGGTAAGGTTAGGAATTCAGCTTTGGATATGCTGAGTTAGAGAAGGAAGTGGAGATACCTAGCTGGCAGCTCATTGAGTTAGGTGTTCTGGGGGAAGTTTCAGCTGGAGATAAACACTTGGGATTCATCTAAAATATTAGCAAACTGAACACAGCGATGCCTCAAAAAGATCATCCACCATGATCAAGTGGGATTTATTCACCAATTATAGATATTAAGGAGGGCCATCCCAACAGCTTACACCCCTTCTCTGATCCTCTAAAACATTTTTCACCTAGTGAACATTTCTTTTCATTTTTCTTTGTACTATAGTTTCCTAAATAATTTTCTCATTCTCCTTACTGGGCAATAAAGTCCTCAGATTATGTCCTATCCAACTCCGTGTCCCTTGTTTTGTCCTCAAAAAATACTGGTTTAAGCTCCTTTCCATTAACTTTGATATTTCAATTGCCAAGACTTGTAGATCGACTGGAAGTCATAATTTTGAGTTCTTTTCTTCTTATTCATCAACATTTGCCCAAAAATCCAGAGCCGGTTTTTATTTTCTTTTTAATGTGAACCACTATCAAGCCAGTTTTCTCTTTAAAACAGAGTACTTTTAATACACTCAGAATATTTATTGTAAATAAAACAGAAAAAAAATATCAAAAGGCAAAAAGTAAACTTAAAAAATTCTCCTCTCGTAGTTTCTCTGAAAATGAGCATCTGTACTCTGTATTCAATTAGCTGACTGAAATTAGTGAGGGCTGTGGGTCTCGAGTTTCTCATCCAAAAGATAAAGAAATTGGGCTGCAAGAGCCTAAAATTTTAAAAATATTTCTTTCAAAAAATTCAGAACGGCTCTGCTAAGTCACTAAAATTGCTGGAGGCACCATATGTTCTGCTTAAAACGACATGTGACCAAAATAAATAATGGTAAGAAATAGGTGTTGCTGTCAGTCATCTTTGCTAGAGCTCCTTGCTAGTAACTTGCAAGTAAAGAATATTCTTTTCAATAAAAGGGAGTTTTCCAAGAATGACGCTGAACATTTTCTGTGGAAGAATTAAGAAGAGTCATCTTCTGAGTTTCTGTTGAATGTTTTTAAAAAATTAATAATTGCTGTCTATTATAGATTCATCTCATAAAAAAAAAAAAAAGAGACAATCAAAGGGCCAGCAAAATGATTCTCTGTGTTCTGGCGCAAGTGTATTTCACGAGACACTAGGCTACAATTTGCATGACTAAACTGACTCTTGTGATTCTGACATTCGAACGACTTTAGCTAATTATGAAGTTTTGAAAAGTATTGTGTTCACAATGGCTTGCTTTCTTTTTTGTTCAAGCCTGCTACCAGAGGGTTATATTTAATCATGGACACCACGGTGACTTCCAAGTGGCTCTTCTCAAAACGAATGTGGGTAGTCTGACTGCAGACTAATGATAATTAAAATGAAAGGTGGGATAAGGCTCAGTGGTTAGGAGTAGAAGTCAACCACTGGTGGGAGGGGAGGCCAAAAAAACAAACAAAAACTCCCTGCAGCTAAAGAAACTCCTGTCAAGAAGAGACTAAGTGACTGTGATTGAAGTGCCTCATTGTGTGGCAAAGGGGTTAAAACACAGGGATTCCATCAGATCATCTCAGGTCTGAAAGCCCTTGGAGTGTGAGGAGGCCAGCCAAGGAGAACCTTGTCCTCAATGAAGACGGATGGGAAAGATTAAAAACAAACCAAAAGAGCAAAATACGGAAAACCAAAAGAACAAACAAACAAACAAAAAAAACACCCAAAACCAACCCCACCACCTCCAACTGGTCCAATGGTGGTAACAGTCTTCTCTGGCTCGATCCTGATGGATATAAATTTCAATATCACCCTTTACAATCTGATTTATTTAAAAAATACATGGATAGCATTTTGTATATGTCAAACAGTATTCAGAGAGCTTTGCAAAATATTTAATTTTCCTCTAAACCCTAACAGGTAAGCATATTAGTATCTCTATTCTCTAGATGAAGACTACATACACAGAGAGGCCCTATTACTTGCCCCAAGTTGCACATCCTATAGGTAGTAGAGCTGGGACTCACACCCAGACGTTCTGAATGCAGAGTGCGTGCTCGTGGTCACGAACTAGCCTGTGCTGGAGGAACTGGATAAAGCACAATGCAAGTGAGTTTATGTGATTCCAAACTTTGACTTTTCCCACTTTATGAAATTCCTAGTTAGTGTCCTTTGTCTTTTAACAGTGGAGTAGCAGCAAAGCACAGGTTCTTTTTTAAGTATTAGTACCTCCAGTTTCCTAAGTGTGTAAAGCTCTGTTACCAATACATCAAATGCAACAAAGGCAATCACAAAATGACTGGGGCATTGCATGCGGAAGAGGCAACTGGGACAGGCATTGAGGGGAGACCAGTGAGTTCAGCTTCCAGGTCTACAGCACATGATGCGAACTGAGGGTCTGGCTTGTTTAGACCATGGGAAGGTTTTCCATGGCTCATGATAGCTCCTTTTCTCCATCATACAAAATAACATAAAATAAGATAAATTAGTAGCTTACACTTTTGCATCTAAGAGGATGTTGATATAAGTTTTAGAAATAAGAACAGACCACCCCCAAGAGGAAATTTCAGAGTGGAAAAACATATCGCCAGGGCACACATGATCTTAACCTGATTTAGCATCCTTCAAAACCACAGTCTCCTCAAGGATTTTCCTGATTACTGTCTTCAGAAGCATGAAAAAGTTACATGGGATTTTCCTGATTATTGAATGTAAAAGCATGAGAAATTTCCATGAGTCACACGATAGACTTGTCTAATTTGAAGTCTACCACCAGGCAGTTTTGAGGGTTACATTTTTATTACTGCTAGATAGCAGTTCTGGGAAAAGGAAAGTATGTTAGTCATAAGAACTCACATTCTCCATGAAGATCAGAATCTCTCAATCAATCATTCTTCACATTTTCTTTTTGGTGGTGGGAGCAGGGAAGGTCACAGATCCCTTTGAGAATCTGAGGAAAGCTGGGGAGCATGAATGTACTCTCCAGAGAAATGCATGGGCATACAGTCATAATACACTGCATTCTATTCATTCTATTTCATGGGGTTTGCAAACCTCTTAACTCCCCGTCCTTAGAAACCATGTGATATGTTTAGGGCCTAATGGAATTCCGTCGATGGTTTGAGATGATGGTATAGAACTATTTGAAGGTTGTGCTTACTGCTGCACTTGGTCAAAGACCATTGTGCCTAATTTGAGCACCTTTCTAGTCTCCCCATACTCCACTGGCCAAAGGAGTAATATCTACGGGTAAGCAGTATGAAAATACCCACCTATGCTCGGCCACCTCCGATGTCAAGAGTTATCAGAGAGGCAAGGAAGAATCTGAATTTTGGTTTCAATTAGTATTTTTCACCAACATTCCTGGATCTGTTTGGGGTAAGACAAAATAATCTCAGCAGTAGTTTCCCCCAGAGAATATCATTCTTACAGTTGAGTCTCACAAGTCAAGAGAGAATCAGTTTCCAGTGAAAACCGTTTCCAACTGAAATTGTCCAGGGTAAAATTTCCTCATTCAAGTCACTCATTCATGATAGATTCATAAATTAATAATAAGCAGCTTTCTTTTTAAAAGATTTTTATTTATTTATTTGTAGAGAGGAGAAGGGAGGGAGAAAGAGCAATGAATGGTTGCCTCTCACATGGCCCCCACTAGGGACCTGGCCCGCAACCCAGGCATGCACCCTGACCGGGAATCGAACCGGGACCCCCCGGCTCCCAGCCCGCGCTCAATCCACTGAGCCACACCAGCCGGGCAATAAGCAGCTTTCTATGGAGACTCTACTACATGGCAGATTCTATGGTGTGGTGATACTCAATTGATTCAACAGATCTTGTCTAGGGGTGACAGTAAAGTACTGTGGGAATTCAGAGTCAGGTTTCCTGACCTCTGATGTCAATTGCAGCATCACTGGTACAGAAGGTGAATGAGACCAGAAGTTGACCTGGGGGCTCCTTGCTCTCACGGGTCTGAAGTTTAAAGTAAAGGCAGCTATGCGCTGATGATGATGATGTCACCTCTAAAGGGCAAGAAGGACCTTCCCTTTATCTCTGTGTTCTAAGTGCCTCATAATACTTTGTACATAATAAGTGCACAATTAGTGTTCCATAACTCCATAATAGCAGGGCGATCATGATCCTATCAAACAGATGAGAAAAACTCAGCCTTAAAGAAGGTAAGCGAATGCCCAAAGGTATCACCACATATTACACTTCTGTGTCAAGAATTCAAGACTTTTCAGCTCCTACTTCAATGTTAGTCCCATGATACACACAGGCCAACACAGGGAGGTGGGAAGTGATAAGTGATTTTTTTGCACCCCCGGAATGGATGCGGTAAATCATGGAGGATGAGAGTTGTGAAGTTGGACTTGATCCTGTTCAGAGCTGCCTGGTAATTCTGTGCTGCTGACAATTAAATGGGCCAGTTTTGACAGAAATGAGCAATAAACTAATTAGTGAGTGAATTGGAACCAGACAGAAGGAGAGAAAGAAAAAGACAAAAAAAAAAACCCTTGAGTTCCTTAAAAATTGGGACAGGTTAAACCTGCAAAAATAAGGCATGAGCAATATGAAAGATAGATTTGCTTGCCAAAGCTGATGCAGGAAGATAAAGAACAAGTCGTTTTAATCTAGCTTCTGAGACAGTTTCGTTATCAGAGACTTCCAGACTGTTGCCAAACCCAAGAGAATCTGGGATTGTTTTCTTGTTCTGGTTTTGAAGAGCCAGGGGACATGTTCACATCAGAAGAGACTGGGATACAGATGGAGGGGGAGAGAGAAGGAATCTGGGGTGATTCCAAAAGGGACTGAAGTTCACATTCTGTCTCTTGTTGAGGTCCTGCCATGGCCTGGCCTTGGTTTGCTTTCGGGAGCTCAACTGAACTATCTCAATGCAGAATTCCAGATTCACAGACTCAAAGCTGCTTCTAGGTTTAGTGGAGTAGAGCGGTGTTTGCATACAGGGTGCAGGCCCCACAGGACATCAAGGGTCTCTTATTTGGATTTAAAACACATGGTGTTCTGGCAGCTCTAGGCTGAGGGGCTGAAGTGCGCAGAAAACTGATGTGCAGCTATAGCAGATTTGGTTAAGGGCATTGTAATCAGAGAAAAACACACTCATATTAGTGCTTTGGAAGAACGCTCTCAGCCAGATGCTTTCCTTTTGCAGCCACACCAAACTGAGGCTCCCATGGATAGGGTGGTCATACTCGAGTAATACAAGCAGATCCCGGAATGGGGGTGATGTGGGGGGAATGCAACATGGGAAAACAAAAAGATGTGGAGGGAAATAACCAGGACACAATCCAAGAGAAACATTTAAGATGCTTTTTCAAAGCAATTACTTAACCTTGTTTGAAAACACACAAATGCCTTCTGGGCTGGTAAAGTGGTTGAAAACCGCAGCTCAGAGGACCACTGTGCAGAGCGCCAGGGTGAATGGGTTTCAGATAAAGAAACCCCTTACAAGATAATAAATAGACTGGGCATTCAAATGAGAGGCTTCACAAATGACAGATATAGGTGACCTGTAACCAAATCAGATGCAGGCACATAAAATTCATTAAGGAAATCTGATCTCTTTTTCTGTGATCGATAAACAATCAAAAGAACAAATGGACAGGAGGATTGAGCACAAGCTAGGATTCTCACCCCAAACACCCGATTTCAAGGGGATGTTATAGAAAAGAAGCACAGAGAGAAAAAAAAAAAAATTGGTAGGAAGCAAAAAGGAGAGAAAGAAAGGAAAGAAGAAAGAAAACACCCCCCCCCTCCATATCTCAGTGAAAGGCAGGACATAATGAAAAACTATCTGGTTAAGCCTCTTTTTAGGAATGAATAGCTAATGCTCACTAACCAGTTTTAGCAAGAATGAGGATATCCAAGGTTTAATTGGAAATAATACAGCATTGCACCAGAGGCCACTCCTCCAAACTAAGGCATTAGATAAAGCCAGGTTCATGTTTCTCTCACCTCTGTATTTGGAAACAGGAGCACAAGGTCTAATTGGCCAAATAAAGGAGCCGGAGGCTGCACAGAAAGCCGTCTAAACCCAAGATTGATGCCCACTGACACTCTGAACAATGACACCATGGGAACCAGCAGAAGGTACACACTGCACGCAACAAGGGGGCGCGCAGCCCCAGCCGGACGGAGGCAACACAAGCTGCAGCCCTAGCCCTGGACCAGCACAACTTACTCTGGAGTTGTCCTGTCTGCCTTGTAGGCATATTCTCAAATATGACATTTCTATATTCATTTATTCAATGGATATTTTTTCAGGGACGGCTGCGTGCCAGGCTCTGTTGTCAGGGCTGGGCATCCAGCAGAGAGCAAAGGAGACTGAGTGCCTTCCCCTGGGAGTTTTGCATTTGATCAGCATTTACACTGAGGGGAGGCAGACAATAACGAAGTAAACAACTCCTTAGTAAGCTGTTATGCAGTGGTGAGTGCTGTGGAGGGAAAAAAAAAAAAAAAAGCAGCAAGATATGCAGAGAGAGTTACCAGAGGAATGTTTCAGTGGGAAGTTAAGCAGAGAGGTCTCTTCAGCAGATACGTGTCCTTGCACTCCGGGAATTCTCAGATAAAGTCAAATCCACTTCTCCCTCTTTCAGAGGCACTGGTGTCCGTCCCAAGATTGACACTCTGGCTCTGCTTAGGCTGAAGTGCCTGACGGTGGTATGGAATGCAAAGAGCTCTCAAGCAGCAGGGAGTAGAAGATCCTGTCACTTTGGTGGTCCTGATGACCCCTACCCTGCTTCCTGGTGGTGTTCATGCCCTGTCCTCTTGAGTTGGGGCTGGCCCTGTAACTTCCTTACCCAAAAGGATGCGATGGAAGCAGCCCTGTGCCAGGTCTGGGCTCCAGTCTTAGGAAGGCCTGGTAGTTTCTGCTTTGGCATACTGTGCTCCATAAGGGCTTCTACTACCCTGAGACCGACCTGCTGTGAGGAGCCCCACCTGGCCACGTGATGAGACCATGAAGAGGAAAACCCGGTCCCAGCCAACAGCCCCAGCGCCAACTAGTCAATGGAAGTGAGTGAAGCCATCTTGGAAGTCCACCTCTTACCCCAGTGGAGAGCCCCAGCTGACCCCACCTGGAGCAGAGACAAGCTGTCCTACCCGCTCTGTGCACACCGCAGAGTCGCAAGCAAAGGAACAAAACGATGGTTGTTCCAAGCCACTGCATTTGGAGGGAGTTTTGTTATACGTGAGCGAAAGCAACGACTTTTAATTTCAGATAGTAAACATAATAACTTTTTATGTACAATTTTCACTTGGAAACATATTTTTCTGGTTTTGTTTTTTTTTTCTTGGTTTTGTTATCCGTGTGTTTGATTTTAAAATACTTCATTTGAAGACATGAATTGTTGGATCTCAAATATGGGGAAAAATATGTTCTGACTTAAGGCTTAGAAGTCGGGATGTGCGCTTTAGGGAGACAAGAACACGTTTCTGCTGACCTGTTCCTCTCACGCAGGCCGAACGCTTATCCTGCCATAACTCTGTAGGTAGGAAGCTGAACTGGAATTGACCTCAGTTAGCATTTCCCAACTCAAGTGACAATACCCCGCCCTGGAATTCCTGACAACACTATCAACCTCATACAGCAGCCATTCTCTGGCCATCCTCGGAAAGTGCTGGCAAGAAAGTCTTGTCTAAACAGGGGACAAATCTGCCTGGCTTTATGCAAAGGAAAAGGAAAAGCAAAGCAATTAATTCACCCTGGGGAAACATGCTGAGGTTATGAATTCACCAGGTAGTGCAAACTGTCAGCTGTATTCACAGAGAGGATGCACCATCCTTCCCTTGTCCTCTGGGCCCTTTCCGTCGCATTGTGGGGGAAGGGTGGTGGATGGTGTGGAGTAGGTGGTAGGGAAATTTAGGACATAAATGGAGAATATAAACCAGAATATAGTGGGAACGTCACTTCTTGATGGCATCAGTCCTAACTACATCTGTGCTATATGTACCTAAGTTCTGGGAGAGGATACAAGCCAGGGAGTCTTCAAGATGATCTACTGAGTGGTTCTCAAACTATGCTCCTGAGTCCAGCAGCATCAGCATCACCTAGGAACTTGTCAGAAATGCAAATTCATGGGCCCTACCTAAACCTGACTGAATCGGAAACTCTGGGAGTGGGGCCCGGCAATCTATGTGCCTGAAGTGTCTGTTACTCCCATCTCTCCCCACTGCATCTAAACTGCTATCTTAGACTCCCTTGTCACTCTGTTGGAAAAATAAATTTGAACAAAGTGAGCTTTATGAAAAAAATAATAATATAAGATAGAGAAAATAAAATTTCATTTAAAAATCTAAGTGTCCCTAAGACAATATTCTTGGTTACTTATTATTGATAACTTTTTATAGTATCACCAAGCATCATTTTCAGTTGAGTGGCAATGGGCCCCTTTTGAGGGGATGCTCCATTGATCAGGGTGGCTAACTCTTTACCTCTTCACGGGCTCAAGATCACTGGTCAAGTGCACCATTCGGGGTGGGAAGCCTCATCCAGCTTTCACTGACATTAGTGAAGTTGCATTTCACATTTCATCATTTCAGAAGTGTCTTGCCCATGCTTTAAACTAACTAGCTTAGACCCTGACAGTTTCTTCAGATCCAACTTGCATCAACCTGGCCCTGGATATATCCAATTATCCAATTTCTTAGGCTCTGCCCTTGGGCAGTCGAGCCCCACGGAAGGAAATTCATGCGAGCTACATGACATCAGTTTTACCACCTGATAATCCGGTATGTTTTTCTGGTTAAACTGCTCCTTCATTCTCAACAACCACAGTATTGAACCTTCTTTCTTGTCCTCAAACCTGTATTTCCAATGCTGTCTTTGCAGCACATATTGCAGTTCGCGTTGACCTATTTGGAAGATTACTAAAGAACAATGCTCTCACCACCTTGCTTTGGGCAAGGCTGGCATCAATTCTGCCCCCTCTCATAGTCTCCTCTTCGGAGTCTAAATCAGGGTAGGTGCTCCAAACGCATTTAACTAGTTAGTGTTTGATGAGGGAGGAGTGGCTGATTTCAAACCTTGACCTTTGGGAGGAGTCCCTCTCCCAAAACGCCAGCTATCCTTGTAGGGGGCCTCAAACATTCTTGTCTGAACAGCTGTGTCAAAACATCCTGTGTTGAAGGAGGCTGCAATCAGTCACTTCAAGTTTCCTGATTAATTGGTGAGGGGTGACGAGGACGCATTCTGCAGTGGCCGCACAGTTTATAAGTGGTGTCCCATGTTAGGCATGGAATAAAGTTTCTAAGGGCAAAATTGCCAGGCACTGGTGAGCTTCTCCGAGACATACAGGAAATGGAAAAGAGAAATAAAAAGCACTTAATTCAATAAAGATGCTAATTCATTTCACCATCAATTTTTAATCATTTGACCATCTGATTAATCAGTCAATTAGTTTTGTTTGGACTGTGTTTCCTTCCTGAAAGCATTTGGGGCTGATGGCCATAAAAGACACAAATATAATAACCCCAAAAGTTATTAAAATAAGTCCGAAGAAATGTTGGCTCTCTTCCTATTCCCTGTCTCAAGAAAATCCAGGCAACCTGGTCCAAGGATGTTACCCTTGAGGATGTTTAATATGACACAGATTAAAGACATTCCAGAAGGAATTTGGAGACACGGGCAAATTAAAAATAAATGGAGAAGGTGTGGATGTTTTATCCGAATAAGAACCAGGCTTAGAGGCCACAGGGAGAGGGGCCTCAGCTGTCCTTGCCTTGGCCACCCTAGACCAGGGCGTCCACAGCTAACCCAGCAGCTGACCACAGATTCTTGTGCAAACCCAACTGAGATCAGTCAACCCCAGTCCAGATCAGAAGAACCAATCATCTGATCCTACTCCAAACGTGTAAAACCATGAGCTTATTACGTAGCGGTTGATTTAGGCTACAAGCTTTAGAGAAGTTTCATATACAGCAAAAGCAAACTAATATAGTTAATCTCACATAATCACCTTTTGAGAAACAAATGCTTATTTGCTTCAACAGCGGCTTCCACACATGAAAAGCTCAAATGTTTGAGCTTTTCCCAAGTCCATTTAAATGTAGTCCTTTCAAGAATTTCATGTAGCTTAATCCTATTTTGCTATGGACATAATGTATTGACATTAGACAAAAATATCCATAGGGGAAAAAGAAAATGCTATGAATTTCTGCTCAGTAGTCACACTTGCTTCTTTTTGAAACAAAACTAAAACTACTCCAGAGGTTAAATTTTGACTCCAGCAGCATGGGACAAGCTCTTTGGTGAGGTCTGTTTGTTTAGGGTTTTATGCTCCCAGGAGTATTAATACTACTGAGTCTGAACTGGGAACGCTTCCTTTTTGGAAGCCTGAGTCAGGGGCTCACCTAGCAAATCAACACCCCCATTTTTTTATAAGGTGGTAAGTCAAGCATTCCAAACTTCAGCATTTTCTGCTCTCCCATGTTAAGATGGTCCATATTTGTAAGCCAAACAAACAAGCATACAAGGTAAAAGAAAGACACTCCTTGAGAGCACAAATGGATATTTTAACTCGCAAACACAAACATGCCAAGTGCGTTTCAGAGAGCATGCCTGAGAAGGACAAACAAACTCAGCTTAAGCCCTAAAAGCTTTCTACGCTCTCTGGCTCCCACATGTATATAAAAGGTTTAAATGAACAAGAAAAACATGTTGGGATTAGGATTTGATTCCACAAAGCTTTTATAGTCATATAGAATGACCAGGAGTTACACTAGCTTCAGAAGACATACACAACAGAACCTGATTTTTATCATATAGCATTAATACTTTATGGACTGAAGTGATTTTCACAAAGTATTTACATAATTAGGAACTTGCCAAGCTGTGTAAATGTTTATGGCTTTAGGGTTCTCATTGTAGAGCTTTTAAATTCAGTCAAAGGGAAAAATCCCATGTTTGTTTATTTGATCTTTAAAATCTGTCACCCGATATCAAACGCAATACTTTTGAAACCCAAATTCTAGGCCCAGTCCTGACTCAGTTTACCACTTGGGCACAGCAGTCATTCCACATTCCACACTAGTGTGCAGCAGATGCATTTTAATAAGTTATTTCACTTCTTTGTTAATTGACCCAACCGCTGGCAAGTCTCTCTGACATAAACATTACTCAGAAACTAATTGTTCTGGATTTGTTAATGAGAAAACTTGCCCAGATCATCAGGACCTCAGACTAAAATGAACAAACACAACTGTTTTTCACAAAAGTGCCATTTCTTTAGACAGACGTTATTTGGCTCCTCTTAAAATAACTCAAAAGTTCTCCAGCACCATGAACCTCTAAATCATATCAAATCCGAGCACGTGCAAGAAGGTGTGAGGGGATTAATTAGTCCATTACCCCTGAGGCAACCGATTTAGAGAAGTGACTAAGTCATTAGAGGAAGTTTCTGGTACACACCACCAGACTCCTCATGCTTAGCTTAAAACTTTGGCCAAACCCCTTTCTTCGGGCTCCACACTAAGCCACACGTTTAGAGACCATCGCAGCAGGCACAAAGCTGAAAACTTCACAACTTCTGTGTCTTTCTGTCTGCTTGAATTTTCCACTTTATCAATTGTCTCTTCTAGCTTTCTAGGCCTCCTTCCTGTACACCCCTTTGTTCCCTCATTACAAGCCACGAGTGAGCAAGTGGTTTGGTGGTCCTTATCGGGTTACATAGTCACGGGGTTTTGCAGAGCAGCAAACCATACGCATGTTAGAAAGACAGAGCACACACTAGTGTATCCAAGTAGTAACCGCTTAAACCAGTATCTCCTACACGAAGGAATTCATTTATGTATTTCTTTTAAGGAACGGTGTTCTGAGGAATACAATTTGGGAAAAACTTTTTTGGGGGAATATTCTTTTCTCGAAGAAAGATTTCTTTTCTTAAGGATGTTCCCTAATTCAGAGTTCCATGCTCCCTAATGTTCAGAACATAGGAACTATTGCTTGCGATGAAAAAACAGAGATGTGGGGAAGAAATGAAATTAATCTCCTCCTCCAGACTTTAATTATGTCTCTTCACGATTACTCACTTAAAAGGCTAAAGGCAGAGAGTCACAAAACGTTCAACTGGGAAAACATTGACTGAGAATGTTCTATAGACACAGCACTCCGCTGGGAGCAGAGAGCACATGGCCCTCTGCCCTGGACGGGCAGCTCAGTTGATTAGAGTGTCATCTTGATACTCCAAGGTTGTGAGTTCGATCCCAGGTCAAGGCACATACAATACAAGGAGCAACCAATGAATGGATAAATATGTGAAACAACAAGTCAATGTTTCTCTCTCTCAAAAAAAAAAATCAGTGAAAAAAAAGGAGACATGCCCTCATCTCCCAGATTTTCACAGTCTGGTGGAGAAAATGAGAGAGCCATAGAAGGAGGTACAAGCCTTCTGAAGCTCTCGTTCACAACAATTATAGAGCAGATGCTTTATGCTAAGGTCTTCCAATCCATGCAGAACCTTTAAACTGGCATCTGAAATTCTCATTTTCTAACACCCACTCACTATCCAAAAAGGGGGCCTGCAAAACGTAAATGGGAAGTTAGCCAGGGACACTTTGTATCCTGAGTACCTGACTTTTTCCCGCTTACACTGTGAACTCTGGCATCTCTCTTTGTTGCACTCACTACAATGTGGACTGGACTCCCTACTTCAATGCTACATTGAAATAAAGGAATCTCTCCCACCGCGGATTCCTTTATTTACTTTGTGCCTTAGATGAGATTTAAACCCACGCCAAGCTGTGCTAGCTACCATCTCTGTTTCTGCCCTTGCAGCCTTAAAAAGACCATGGAGAAAGATTAGCTGTCAGGGTAGAAGAATGCTCTGTCAGGTGCAACTGTGCTCAGCTGCAGGTAAAGAGAAGACCTAACCACAGAGGCTTAAACAAAACGGGTTACTTTTCTCACTGAACCATCAGCCCGGGCGAAGGCATTTTGCTGATGTTGGTTCCAGGAGTAAAAAGGTTGGTGTCTGTTTGCCTCTGCCTTTCATGAGGAAAGCAAAGGCTTTTCCAGAACCTTCGTTTAGCAGATCTTGTTTTTATCCCATTGACCGGAGTCTGTCCCAGGGCTTTAAGAAGCAGAGGATACGAAAGTGAACCTGAATAGGTATTGTGGGAGCCGATCAGTTTTTGCCACAAGGTCAATCTTGATTTAACCTCCAAAGATTTTTTGTCATGGTTGATATCTGTGTTCTTTTACTGGCAGACAGCTAAAATGCTGAAATACTGCAGTAAGTCTATGAATTAAAAGTGTATACACAGCGTAGTTTGAATATTAGTTTTACTTTCCCTTCACCCCGGGGATGAACTCATCACTTTCTTTAACTGAAATAGAGGAGAGATCCAAGACCATCGGACATACTTCAGATGACTGCTGAAACTACAGCTGTACTTAATAACTTGAATTATCTGTCTTGCTTATTTTATACACTTGGTCAGTTGTGGATTCATTCAAAAAATATTTATTGAGTCTTTACTAGGTGCCAGGCATGGTGATAGGTGCTAGGGTACAGTTGTGAATAAGATATGATTTCTTCTGCCACGAGGCTTCATTTTTAACGGAAGAAACAGAAATACTATATTTAATTATAATCGTGATAAATACTATGAGGGGAAAGTAGAAAGTGAGATGAGCATTTATAGGAAGTTAGCATAGTTTGGGGTGTATCAGGGAACCCTTCTAGAAGGTCCACTGTAACCAGGGTTTCTGAGTTCCAGCACCACTGACGTTTTGGGTTGCGGAGTTCCTTGTTGTGAAGGGCTGCCCTGTGCACTGCAGGGTGTTCAGCAGCATCTCCGGCCCCCACCCCCTGGATGCCAAGAGCTCTCGCCTTCCAGTTGCGACAACCCCAAATAGCTCTAGACACCAACAGATGTCCCCTGGGGGCAAAACTGTCTCCAGGTCAGAATCTCTGATTTAAACAGAGGCTCGGAAGATGAATGGGAGATTCTGTTACACCAAGAGGGAGCATTCAACAAGTCAGAGTTCATCTTTCACCCAAACCTTTTCCTTTGGTAAGTGTTTAAAATCCTCTTGCTTTATTCAAAGAGCTTTTCAAATCTCTTCTTAAAGTGTGTGGAATAACTGGGAAAGAGGTGCTAAATTCCCTGTGATTCACAGCCTGAATCAATAGTAAATCCGATGACCTTTTTTTCTCTGCACTATCTCACAAACTACAAGGGTGTGCACGAAGTCTGGACACACAACGTTACTGACTTTTTCACAGATAGAAGATGTCCTGGATGACACTATGATTATTCGTCTACGTTCCCACACCGTACGGATACCCTGTGTACCACTTTTTCTTTTGACCAGTCCACAGACAGGCATCGAGGGCCTGTTTCACGCCAGGCCCTAGCTGCGACAGCACAGATACGCATAAGGAAAGACCTGTGGTCTCCCTGAATTTATTCGCATGTTTCATTCGATTGCAATACTGATTGAACTGCAGAGACAAACTTTTAGCGTTCGATCAGGTTTTTCCTGTGGTCCACCTGCTCTTTCAAATGAAAACAGATGGAGAGACAAGGGCAATGCCTATATGGCTCACAGTTCAGCATCTAAGGCATGACAAAGAGGAGTTGGGGACAACTGTACTTGAACAACAATAAAATGAAAAAGAAAAAAGGGTATCAGCAGAAGGTATGATTGATGGTAATTCTGATAGCAAATGATTAACGGCAGATTCCGCACGTGAAGTGGCAATTCCACTAGACTTAATTCTTCATAATTATTTGCTGAATCAATTGAGACTTGGTTTTCATTGGCTCTGAGCTCTGTGGATTTCTTCCCCTAAGTGAGATCTCTCCTAAAATTCCTAGCTAGGCTTTTGATCTCCTTCCTTCTTGTTCCTTTTCCCTGAGACAGACCTTCTCTCGAAAGCTCTTTTGTTCATCTCCTGCCTACCCAAGTCAACTGCCAAGGACAGGGAAACTAAAAGGAAGGCAAAATACATTTTTTCCCGCTTTGTGGGGCCAGGTATTTTAAGCGAAAAATTTTAAAAAGTAATCTTTTGCCTCCTAATTAACGTTTTCCTTTGATCAGAACCACACGTGGATTCACACATCCAGGCTGTTCATCAAATAAAACCAGAGGCACAAAGACTGAGAAGAACATGCATTTCTATTTCCTTTGTCTAGGAAATAGACACAAAGGAGCTTAATGGTGGGAGCTCGTCCTGTATGTGCTAAGGAACAAACTTGAAAATTTAAAGAAAACAGGGCTTGGAACGGAGAGGGAGTTGCGTCTGGAACTCAAAGTAATTGGGAGATTGAGCATTGATTGGATGGAGGTGAAAGCAGCTCACCTGGGTGGCTCCCTAAAGGAAAGAAGATCACTAAAATAGTGCAGCGAGGTAAACGCATCGGTACGGTAAGTTTCCCTTTCCTGCCATTGGCCACTCAGAGTCTTTTGGAGCCAGCCCAGCATGATGAGTGAGACCAGCACTAACACACCTCACTCCTTCTCGGAGGAAGAAAAATATCAGCATGTCTCTGCACTTGAACATCAATGACATTGGCCCCAGTTGTTCGCCCTTGCTTCACATGTTCCTTCCCAATGGTTAGTAGGCTGGAGCTCCTTTTATTCTGACAGGCAGGCAGGGGTCTTTAAACCTGTTCAAGATTTCCTGCATGTCTGACGCTCCTGGTCACCTCCACAGTGGGGCTCTCATTAATTTATTTCCGGGAAATTGTCTAAATCACAGTGCAGAAGCTGTGGCAGGAGTTACGCGAGATTCAAGCAGTGCTGGGTAGAAACTGCCAAGGACAAAGTTCTTTTCCAGAAAATGAACAGGTTGCCAAGCACTGCGATATGTATTATTAGTTGGACTCAGTCCTCAGATCCAGCCCTCTGGAAGTACAATGCCGTGGCGCCTGGGAATGTAATAGATTTGACTCGCAATCCAGCCGCAGAGGCAATTGAGGAATGGAGGAGATCCCACTGCCCTCGTGGGTGCACGTGTTAAAGCCAGACTGTCCTTTCTTTAGAAATGCTCTCTAATTTGGCAAAGGGTGTGAGTTTCTTTTGGTAGGGCAAGGCCATTAACATAGGTCCTGGAGGACTTCTCTTTTAGGGTGTTTCGAAACCAGTTCAATATTTTCAGATTATACGAGTTCCCTCTCTAGATTTGTTATGAAGTAAGGGACATAAAGCTTTCAAAGGGAAGTTTCCCTATCGGTACAGTCTTAGGCAAGGTGATAGTCAAATGTTTATGGCACAGAAGGTAATGGGCCCTGCCACTCAGAATGGACCACAGCTATTCTCTCACAGACCTGTTCCTGAAGGCTCCTTGCTGTGCTGGGCAATAACCTTCTAGTGGAGATTTGGGGAAGGTCCAGTGAGGGGTTCTTGTAGGGAAAACCCAGGTGGCCCTGTTGGAAGGGGCTCAGGTGGTTAAATATTTACCAAGTGGCACCCAAGTACTTTTGTGTTTTAATCACAAGTACGGCTATTGTGGTGCAAACTGCTGAACATCAGCCTTACTTTCCTGGATGAAATTAAATGAATGAGTAGATGAACCACTTTTCTTATGAAGAATAATTAGGTTATCCAGGGCCTTCAGAAAACCATAAAAACTTCTAAGGGTCAGTTCAGTTTGTCGAGGCTTTGCCTAGGAACTTCCCTATGGATACATGTTTGTGGAGAACCAAGCAGGCCAGCAGCTGCCTTTTGGCCGTACGTCAAAGTAACTAGAGAGACTAAATGTTCCAGCCAAAGTGATCAATAATTGACAGTGGGTAATTCAAAGCACATTTTCCCCAGCCACCTTTCTACAATGGTGGGCAAGGAGAATATCCCTCTGTTTCTCTTCACCCATTCAATTAAGACACTAGCCCACCCTCAAATCGGTCACACATTCCAATCACAAAAAAACAAACGGTGTAACAATAGCCAGGGGCCTTCAGAGCAGGGCACCCCCTGGGTAAACACAGCCTATAGATGCTATCTCCAGCTCTCCCTGGCAGGCCTGCTGCAGGAGAAGCTGGAACTCACAGTTGGGGGCGGGGGGTTGGAAATGATGGATTCTATCATCCACATGAGCAAAATGTAGCACGTGGGTACAAGAAAACTTCTTTGTTTTGGCACTTTATTGAGGGGTATGTGTGCTCAATAATGGTGATTTCACTCTGAAGTCTATGATTCAATGAAAGACATATGTTAATTATTTGTAGAGGTACCTTTTACAATTTTTGGATCTAATTTTCTGGTGCTTTCAACTATTCTCTGTAGTTAAACTCAATTCGATTAAATTCATTCATTTACTCATTCAACAAATATTTACTGAGTATCCACTGCATTATCTACTCTTTTAGGCCGTGAGGATGTGGAAGGTAAGAGGGCAAACAATAAATCTATACTCATGGAAGTTACATTCTAGGAAAAAAAACAAATACATAATAAGCAAATACATATTTATTTTATAATTTCAGGTAATAACAAGTACTGTAAAGAAAAATTAAGCCAGGTAAGGGGGTGGATGGAGATATCTTAGCTAGGGTGGTCTGGGGAGACCTTAAGGAGATGACCCCTGAACAAGAAAGTGAACAATGGAAGGGACAGAGACCTGTAACTATTTCGCGGAAAACTGTTCCAGGTATAGAAGACAGTAAACGCCAAAGCCTTGAGGTGGGAAATGATTCTGGTGTTTTCAAGTCACATCAAGAAATCCAGTGTCTGGAGGGGACTGAAAAAGGTGCAAGTGTAGGACAAGAGGATAAATGTTACTCTTGCCATAACCCCTCAAGTTCTCGCCTTCTGTCAGATTAAGGAAGCTTTTCAAATAAATGCTGTTAGGTTCTCTCCGAAGAATGAAATGCTGCCTAAACTATGGTGGTGGAGATTAGGATACTGAAGTAGAGAATCATGTTCCTAAAAAAAAGTTCTTTATTATTGTTGGTACATAGAATGATTTCCTATATGATTCAATGGTGAACAGGTTCTAATTTTTTCTTTTCTTTTTTCCTGTGAGGGAAAAGAGGTGAGGATAGTGATGAAGGTAGTTGACATAACAAGACTTAAAACTAGATACAAAATAGAGCAGAATGCGTGTGTCTAATTCCTGCCTCTTCTGATTTAGTTAATAGCTCCCAACCCCCTCTTTTCACACATTTTCCCTTGCCCATGATATCCCATTCCCACAGCCTGGGATCTAAGGAAGTTTCTCCATCAGAATGATTTCCGTGAGGGCAGGGCTGTTTATCACTGTAGCCATGGTGATTTGAAAATAGTGTTTGAATGCGTATACACACTCTGTCCCGCTTCATCTACTTCCCTGCCGTTTCCGTTTCCTCCCTTCAGCCTCACGGAGCAGGACACTACTTCGAGAGGTATGCCAGGGGGCACCCCAGCCCTTGCAAGTGAGCGGGTCCATGGTGCCAATCACACCCTCTCGTCCCAAACATATGGTGCTACAGACCATTTCTTGGAAAACCCCCAGTCCTCGCGGTATTGCTCAGCCACGCTAACCTTTAGGTTATTGGCACTGAACTTAGGAACAGTTCAGTGGGGTTTCGGGTAATGAGAGAGAGGTGGCCACCTTGGTCCAAACAGTTCCTGTCATTGTTCAAAATTTGTTCCAAGTATCATAAGTGGGTGGGCAGAGAGAAACATTCCACTCCTTCCTTCTCCAAAGCTGGAGTATTTATAAGCACTTAACATCCAAAAAATAAATAAATAAAATAAAACAAACAAACAAAAAAACCAGGGCAGGCATTTATGTTACAAAGAAGTCAACACTTGGTTCTTGCCTGCAAGAGGTTTAAAATCTACTGAGGAAATAATAATAAGATGCTATTAGACTAAATGCTGAATGAATAAAATGAATTTCATTACCAAAGCGCATTGAATTCTAAATGTATCTAACGTGATCTTAGAAAATAAGTACTTAAGTATTCATGGAATTAAATGTAATTGTGTTATTTATCTAGAGGCTATTACTACTTACTTTTTAATCATGTATATTTTTATCATGATGAAATAATAGTCTTTCTAAATAAAAACACAAAGGAAAAAAAGGAGTAAGGAAGGAAATAAAAACTATTCATAATCTTTGAACCCAGAATGACCTCTCTTAACATTTTGGCTTATTTCCTTCCAGTGTGTTTTTTTTCTTCTTACATAGATAAGATCAGATGGAATACATAATTTTATTTCCTATTTTCCTCTTAAGATCACAGCATGTTTCACATATTTTTAAAACCTCTATTTATTGGCTAAATAATATTAAAATTAATAGTTTATTAATTAGACTTTGAAAGTTTATATGTGGCTGTATTGCTACATACTCCAGCAAAATTTTCTGTTTTTGGATGCTTTACACTGTCTACTCTGCTTTCCTTCCGTCTGCTCCCTGGCCGCATAAGTGAGAAAATATCAAGAAAGGAATTCGGCAAAGAACATAAAGACAAGGTCTTCAGAGGCAGAAGCTCAGTGCTTGCTTGTCTGCCCTTGCAAACAGTAAGCATGTGGGATTCTGGCTCTTTGGCGGGGTTATCTGTTCTCCAGCAGGGCTCCTCTCAGGAAGTCAACTCTTGGAGGCCTTTCAGTTGGCAGCCAAAAGATGGGGTGACTACTGTTGGCAGTGACACTGGGCAGAAACCTTAAGGGGCGGCAGCACTGAGGGAACCAGTGGAGCCAAGAGAAGGTAATGAAGTGACAAACCTGGCCTGACATGCAAAATGCAGGGGGCAGGAGCCAAGTGAATACACACCAACACTCTGGACTCAGGAAGTCTGCTGAACAGTGGGTTGCTTTTGCAAAGATTTTCGGTTCATGATCAGGGCCCTGTAACTAACGATTATTTTTATCAGTGAATTATCTTTTTTTTTTTTAATTTGTGGGTTTTGCTTCCTAAGCATTGTGGATGACTTTCAAGCATTGTATATATATAGTGATTCTGACTGCTCATTGAGCATTTAGTATGTGTTTGGAACTGAAGCACTCCCTGAATATGCATTCACTCACCGAATCCTCCCAACAAACCTACACAATGTGCTTGTTCTGTTACTATCCCCATATTACAGATGAGGAAAGAGAGGCATAGGGAGGTTGGTTGGCAGTTAGCCAGAGCCCAGGCTCTTCAGTATTCCAATTTTTCTCCCTTCCTAAGTAACCCCCAAAGGAACATGGTTACCTCTTATCATCACATCCTTCACAACTCACACTGATTTGAAAAAGGGAGGTGACCAACAAATAATGTTAACTTGAATTGAATCAAGTCATATTGGATATCCTTCCTTTTGTGATCTTTTAATTTCTTTGTCAAAGTAATATGTACATAGAGTTAAAAAAAATAGCAACAGTCCTGGCCGGGTGGCTCAGGTGGTTTAGAGCACCAAAACTTTTTGGTGGTGGGTTCAATCCCAGGCCAAGGCGCATACCTAGGATGCGGGCTCGATCCCTGGTCAGGTCATGTACAGGAGGCAACCGATTAATATCTCTCTCTTTCTCTCTCCCTCTCTCTCTAAAAATCAATGAATATATCCCCAGGTGAGAATTAAAAAAAAAAATAGTGACAAAAGAAATATAACAATTAAACTTCAACTCCCTCCCCATATCTCTAAACTCCCACCTTCTTCCCTTAAATCTCCTTTGGTGATTTATTCTGGTCTCCAGATTGCCAAATGGCTTTTATTAATAAATATTTCTTAGTATGTCAGTTTTATATATTGTATATTTATATCCTTTATGAGACACGAGGATCTAGCTTTTATACCATTCTCCTCACCATATTTTTAAATATATATTTCTAATAATCAATTCAAGATATTTATAATTCCAAATAAAATTTTTGTTAAAATAGTGTTTTAAGAACTGTGTATCATTTCCTACAGAGCCAAGTAGTATACTATGATTATTTTCCATTTCTAAATACAAATGTGTTCATAATTGCTTGTCTTAAACTTTGCCTTGTTTTCTACATATCTATCTTTAATTTTCTTTTAAATGCTCTATTATTAGTATTACTTTCTAAGAGTCAAACAGAGCAGATAATATATCAATTCCCTGCTTACCCTCTTTGGAGAACTCCTCCTTAGAGTACTTCATTCTCTTGATCTAATATGAGCTCCTTTCCAGACTCATGGCTCAGTTCCTATGTGGGATGTAACCTTTCCCATCATCTGATTGTTGTTTTACTTTTTTGACTTCCTGTGTTGGATACTCTATTTCATTGATCCCTTGTATTTAGTTAACTGTTGTCATTTAGTTAAAGGATCAGGTTAGGAAAGCACGCAAGGAAGAGAAATACTCTGAAAACTTGCATTTCGGAAGATGTCTCTTACTCCATCTTTACACTAGATTAGAAGTTTAGGCAGGTGTAGAGTTCTACACTGAAAATCCTTTCCTCTCAGAATTATAAAGATAATGCTTTCATGTTTTTCTCTTTTGTAATGTGGTTAATAGAAAGTTTGCTGTCCTTCTGATTCCAATTACTTTGAGTATGACTTTTTTCCTTTTTTGGAATACTTTGAGTCCTCTTGTATTTGTTATTTCGAAATGTCCCATAGTGTTCCCTGGTGTGTATCTTTTTATTTATTGATTTTTAAATTGCTTTACCTAAGCATTTATTGCGACCTTTTAGTCTGGTACTTCATGTCCTTCAGATCTTGGAAACTTTCCCCTTACAAAAAAATTCTTCTCATTTATTTTCTCTCTTCTCTCTTTCTGGAATTATTAACAGTCAAGTGCTAAACCTTCTAGGTTGATCTAAATATTTTTTCCCTCCTCTCATTTTACAATCTTTGTGCCATATTCTACCTCTTTTTATTTGAGAGTTTAATGATATTCTCATTTAGCCTACTTATTAAATATTTTAATCTCTATAAAATGATGTTTTTTTAAATAAAATAATTCTCATCGCAATATCTGTGCCTAATAATGTCTTTATTTGAAAATTTTTCCCTCTTAATTGAACTTTTTGGGGTGACAAAATTGTTAACACGATGATGCAGGTTTCAGGTGCACAATTCTATAACACATCATCTGTACACTGTATCATGAGTTCATCACCCCAGGTCTCCATCCATCACCATTTATCCCCCCCATACCTTCTTCCACCTCTCTCCCATCCCCTGCAATCCCCTGTTAATTGTGACTTTTCAGGTTGTCTCCAAGTTTTAAGAGAGACTCCAGGGACTGACGGCAAGAGTTACAGGTCTGTTCAGGAGATGCTAAAGGATGATGAAACCACAATGTAACTAGTTTATTGAGGAAAAAAAAGGTTGAACTCATAAGACTGAAATCAGGAAATTATTTATTTTTTAAATACCATAGTCTTTCAACCACATTATTTTTTATTTTTCTTCCTGCCTTTGAAAGACATTTGGGCCATTTCCAGGTATTAAAAATAGCCTCGATTAGACAATTGTCTCAATAGACAATTGGGGACATCGAGCCTGTCTAGGGGTCCCTTTCAGGAAGACTCAGCTTCTGCTCCTTTCCATAGTTTCCACATGTGACCCGTGGGAAGCACAAAGCTTTTTCAGTACCCAGTGGGTTGCAGTATACTCTCACTGTGGCCTTTCTCCTTGGTCTACTGTTGGGGCAGTTAGCTACCAATGACTCTGCTACACCTCCTCCCCCAAATTTTAGGGAGACATGTGGCCACACCTTAGAATGTTTCTCTGTACGTTAATTTCCTTTCCCCAGAAGGAAATGAGGAATGAAGGACACAGTGGTAACTCACTCTAAAGAAATTCTCACTACTGGTCTTTGTCCGTAAATCTCCTCACCTTCTCTCTCATATATGCGTATGGTGGGAGATGATAAGGGATGCAAAACGGTCTCACATTCTCTCGTGTGGACTAAATAGGTGATCTGGAATCTGTTGATCTTGGACTTAGCTAAAGCTGAGACCACAAGAAAATTGCATCCAACATCTTGTTTCACTTTAGCAATTTTATTTTTATTTTCAATTGTTCTCTCTTCTTTCTTTTCTGTTTCTTGCTCTTTATTGACATACAATATCTTCAAAATGATCTGAGACTAGAAATTAGCAATTGTTATTATTTTCTTCCATTTCCTTTATTATCTCTGTTTCTTTTAGGTTCCTCTTTTGTTTGTTTACTTTTGCTGTTATTTTACATTGGAAGCTTTCCTTAAATGCGTGGCGATTCTTGATGGTCTCTTGTCATTTAAGAGTGAGTACTAGAGAGTCTGAGTGGTGTTTTGGAAGGAAGATAAACTTGTGGTTGAATTGATCACATTTAATTGGAAGGCCTCTTAGGCTTTGGGATCATAAATTTACTTTAATTTTGAAATCTTATCACCACATTAATCCATTTTAAGGCCATGATTTGTGTTTTTTTCTTCCAGTTCTTCCTCTTGGTGTGGGCATAAGAAATCCAGCATAAAAATGTGTGACCCTTGATTATCCAGGACAGCCTGGAATTTCTGAAGAGTTTCCAAACCAGGGTTTCCCAAGCTGTGGGCAAAATATTTTATATCAAAATGGATGAAATACAATACATCAACCAAAATTATGGCATCTACTTTCCTATTCAGTTCATACTGTCATAGTTCTTATTTGGGGCTTTTTGAATAAAAGTTGGGTATTTAAATTGAGTAGGTTGTTATTAAGATTATAGTCACTCCTGCATTACTTTTGTTGAGGATGAATGCTAGGGAACAAATGGATGAATCTGTCTTTGGGGTAAAATTGGCACATTTTCGGAGTCAGACTGTGGTAGATTGTTTCAAAACTTGGCTACAGCAGTTCCCCTCCGTCCTGTGTGGCCTTTGGCAGTTTGACTATGCCATTCCTTCCTCTGTGTGTCTATTCCACCTCACCTTGAACCTGGGTTGGCCCTTTGACCCGCTCTGACCCATAGAATATGGTAAAAATGACACTGTAACTGCCAGGGACAGGTCTTCAGAGACTGTGTGGCTTCTGTTTTTGCCCTAAGCCTCCAAGTAGCTAAGAGAGAGGCCACAGGGAAGAGCATGGGGCGCCCCAGCCCACAGATCGGGCCACAACCCCGACACATAAGTAAGGCCTCCGTGGCTCCTCCAACCCAATACTTTCAGACAGCCTCACCTGAAACACTGACAAGCTGTACCTGGTGAGTCCTGCCCAGATTTCTGACCCACAGAACCATGAGCAATAAAATGGTTCAGGCTTGAAGCCACTAGGTTCGGGGGTGGTTATGTAGCACTGGTAACTGTGACTAATGCACTTCAGAAGAACCGTTCAGAGCAGGAATTCGTGACTCGCGCAGTACTGTGGGTGTCTGTACTTATGTGTGCTTTTCACAGGATGGAGTCCACAGTTTTCATCTAATTCTTAAAGGAGTCTTGTCTCCAAAAAGGCCACAAGCCATTGATTTATGGGCCAAAGTTGAACATAGTATCATCAAAGGTTTTAATTTTTGTTTATAAAGATAATTGATAATACATGCTTGTATTATTGTAAAAATGAGACTACAAAATGAAATAAAAGATTGTCTCCAAGGCATGGTGTATATCCTCCCAGGTACGTGAATATTAAGAATATATTGGGAGAAATTAAAATAGTATATGTGTACCTATATATGTGTGTGTCTCTCTGTGTATATGTATATTCATATGTAAATGAAAGCCAGACTTCTTACCTATGTGTTGCAAATGTGCTGTACCAGTTTGTTTTTCTGACTTTTGATGAGAGCCCACTTTTGTTTTGTGGTCAAATATATCAATATTCTACTCTACAGTTCCTGCATTTCATGTCACTTTTAGAAAGGTCCTGACGTTCTTTAGTATAAATTATCTTTAGCATAAATTATATCCATGAGGCCCGGCTGGTGTAGCTCAGTGGATTGAGCGCAGGCTGGGAACCAGAGGGTCCCAGTTCGATTCCCAGTCGGGGCACATGCCTGGGTTGCGGGCCAGGTCCCCAGTGAAAAAACACAAACCATGGCCTTAAAATGGATTAATGTGGTGATAAGATTTCAAAATTAAAGTGAATTTATGATCCCAAAGCCTAAGAGGCCTTCCAATTAAATGTGATCAATTCAACCACAAGTTTATCTTCCTTCCAAAACACCACTCAGACTCTCTAGTACTCACTCTTAAATGACAAGAGACCATCAAGAATCGCCACGCATTTAAGGAAAGCTTCCAATGTAAAATAACAGCAAAAGTAAACAAACAAAAGAGGAACCTAAAAGAAACAGAGATAATAAAGGAAATGGAAGAAAATAATAACAATTGCTAATTTCTAGTCTCAGATAATTTTGAAGATATTGTATGTCAATAAAGAGCAAGAAACAGAAAAGAAGACCATGTGAGAGGCAACCATACATTGCTCTTTCTCCCTCCCTTCTCCTCTCTCTGAAAATAAATAAATAAAATCTTAAAAAAAAATTATATCCATGATTTCTTTTAGAATTTTGTGGTATTAACTCTTTCCTCCATAACAATTATTTATCCCTCTATAGTTTATCTGAACTTGTTTTTGAAGGAATGAAGTAGGAAGCTTGCTTTATTTTCTCTCCCAACATTTCTTAAGTAGTACATCTTTCCAGCCCTCATCTGAATGGCCGCCTACTGTACTGACCCCCCATATGTACCGGGGCTTCCTCGGGCTCAGTGCTGCCGGACTCATCACGCTGCTCCTGTAGCAGCAACTCACTGTTTGATTGCTATCGCTTATCATGCATTTTATTATATGGAAAGGAGGTCCCCTCTTTGTCTCTTTTTACAACTCTTTTTCTTTAACTGGTAGCATATTTTTTTATTTTACCCGATGAACTTAAGAATCATTATATCAATTGCACACCCATTTTCCAACTGTCTGTGTCCACAAAGTCCGCAAACATCTTGTCTGGTTCGGAAGGCATCATGTTGAACTCGTGACTCTGGGTCACAGAAGAAGTCACAATTTTGCAGCACTGAGCCCTCCTACCCAAGAACACCGTCCTTTTTACATTTATCCAAGAACCACAATGACTGATGACACGTTTAAAATTTTTTTCATTTGATCTCTGTTAAGTTTTAATCTCTGGATATTTTAACTTTTTTTTGGTTAAAAATACAGTTTATAACATAAATATTCTGTTACTTCTGGCTTGGAAGAAGCAAATACATCACTTCTTCAACCAAGTAAATACCCAAGGCTTTCCCTTATATGTTTCAAAGCATTTTAGTCAAGTCCCCAAAGTCTAAATGTGTCACACATAATTTTTAATGGGTGGTCTGTCCTGTTTAGCTCAGAGACAATTGTATTTGACAGCCTTGATGGTGTGCAAACTTGTCCGAGGCTTTTACAGCGCTCTGTACTAAAAGCTCTGGCTGTTAAATTGAGGCAGACACTACAACACTTAGAAAACCAGAGCTCCTAAAGAGAAACCCAAGTTCCTTTGATGAGCTTACAGAGCTCACAATGAAAAGGAGAATATATAGAAAAAGAAACACTTTTAGTACCCATGTTGTGTGGATACCTCAAAATTTCCCAGGCGCAATCCTCTCTGTTCTGTAAATAAAAGTGTTTCGAAGGGATTAGGTGATGAACATTGGGGCTTCAACTGGGATCTTACTGTATGCTTCAAGACTAAAAAGAAATAGTTGGATGAATTTACTGGGAAAGAAGCCAGATAATAATGGTGCAAATATGTTTGTAAATCCTAGATTTCAGAAAAAGGCCTTTTAGGACTTTTATAACATCACTAATTCTACCCATAAATTAAAACCCGATTTCTAAATATGACTTTGGCACCAGAAGTAAGACACAAGAATTCAGAAGCAATAAAGTAGATATTTGATGCTGTGCACAATTTAAAACCCACCGATATGGGGTGGCACAGTACCAGGCAGTGGCAGAAGGAAAGAGACGTAGGAAACACTGGGAGGCAGGCTGGTCAATTGACGATGAAGCCATAGCAAGAAGGCCCCCCGACGGCCAATGTTCAGATGGTGTGTTTTGGCCCCAGTGAGCTTCCTTTTTGTAGTCCTAATATGGTGGGATCCCTTCCCAAAGGCGATCAGACAGAAATTCAAACTGAAGCCAGTATGAGAGAATAAGGCAGAAAAACAGGGTCTTACAGGGAATTGGCAAGATCTTATGAACCGTTTTAATTTACTACAGTATTTTGAGAAAACATAGTGAAGGCGTGAGGAAAAAAGAATACGCCCTAATATTCCTTATGAAAAAATCTTGGCAATCTCTGATGACTGCATAGGTGTGTGTGTGTAAAGGAATCCTAAAAGTTTAGAAACTGGAGATTAGCAGGTTGGGGGACTTCTTGGTATCAAAGCTATCTCAGAATCCCTTGCCTTGGTCTTTTCCAGATTGGTGTATCAAGAGGTCAAAAGCAACATACCCATTAACAAAAAAGATGGTCCTTATCACTTTCACTTTTAGTTGCTGATTACAGAGAAAATATCCACAGTATTCCAGAAATAGATTGATATACAAAAAGCCTTTGACCTCCCAAATTAAGTTAGGGTATCAAGATATCTCTAGTTACTTTTTGCAGTGAATAGTTCCAGGCTGTGTCACCTTCTCAAAACAATAATAATAAAAAAAATGGCCTGAGAGTGTATCCTGAATAAACAGATGTCTGAAATCCACATGGTGCAGAATCCACTGTAAACATTGTTTTTCTGTTCTGGAATGTAAAACTCCTGAGCTCCCCACACAGTATTCGCTTTGTCCTCAGATTACATTCTTATCATGACCTGGGCCTTTTTAGGCAGTGGGGAACTCTGCTGTTGAAGAGAAAGAACTCAAAACAGACATGTAGTCATGGTGTCATGTTGAGCTGAGTTCTTAGGCCTGGGGGAGTGGAAGCACCTTCCATCATTAGCTTGACCACTCCTCAGTCACGGTTGGTCAGAGGGGCTGGTCTGGGCTGAGGGATGGAGAATGGAGGTGACCTCAGAAAGTGCTGAGGGGGAGTGTAGATAATGCGTGTATGAGAGTCCTACCCATAATGCAGCAGTTGGATCGAAATACTCAAGTTCTCTCACCCGTGGGAACAGCAGGGCCATTCCACAGGAGGAAAACTAGAATTCCTTCCCATGAACATGATGAAAACTATGAAGATAATTCCATGAAGATTTAGAAATTAGGTAGGAATTGCCTATGCCAACGAACTGTGGCCCGGGAAGATCACAGGGCTATGATGGCAGGAACACAGGATCACATGGTTAAGAGGGTATGAAAACATTTATGTAAATTTTATTATTCCTCATATGCCCCCATTTTGGGAAGATAAAACTGAACCATTAATTGAAACCTGTCATCTGTCATAGAAGAATTTCCTTTCATCTCCCAGGCCTGAGAACACAAATATATTGGCCCAATAAATCATTACAAACCATCATTAATATTGTAGCTAATAAGAATTAATAGCTAAATCAGGTCTTCTTAAATCTACCTCATTATTCAGTATCAAACACAAACACGGAGTCCAGGGTAAAGATGTAGCTACTACAAACGCTGGGCACTGCGAGAGTTAGGAGAAAAGGTTGGTAAATGGTCCCAGAGAGAAGAGGACATTAAGGATATCACCTAAGGACAACACTAAAAATAATCAAAACCTGCCTGAAAGTCCCTCTGTCTTGCAGGTCATGAGGGAGTCTCAAGATGATCATTTTAAATTGTGGGGGCCACTTACAATTTTGCCAAGGACTGGTATAGTTGCCACGTGGTTGGGAGGAAACCATCCTTTCAGGAAGATCAAAGAACTCTGCATTTTTTTTCCTCGAGGGTCTCCTCTTTAATAAGGACTTGAGCAGATCCCTGTCATTGTTCTAGATAATAGATTACCTATACATACATTTTCAAGTGTAATGACACTCTTGCTTATTAAAGACCTCTCAGCTGAAGGGGCAGAATATTATGAACTGGCCGAGCCATTCATTTTCTTGAATATGTTATTCAGTATTTTATGCTAAACCAGCAATACACCATCCATTTTAGTACAATGATCCTTATGTTCAATAAAATTGAAGTGTCGCA
Source organism: Micronycteris hirsuta (assembly GCA_004026765.1). Classification (NCBI taxonomy): domain Eukaryota; kingdom Metazoa; phylum Chordata; class Mammalia; order Chiroptera; family Phyllostomidae; genus Micronycteris; species Micronycteris hirsuta. Next base: position 76,294 of record PVJI01000289.1, on the reverse strand, counting down.
TCATAAATCATTATAGTTATTTATTTTACATTAGACACATTAGCCACTATATTCCATAATCTATTACAATAAGGTGGATTTAAATGGACCCCAAGGAACTGCAATAATAACTCAAGAACCAAATATAGCAATTTATGGATAAAATATTCTTAACCTAAAACTGCACTAGCTATTGTGATGGCTGTGAACTCTGAATGGAATTTAGTGCCGACGGTGATTGAACTTGGCTGTGCATAGAGAGAGAAGGAAATGGCGCTTTCCTCTAATTTTCTGTTCATTAGTTTTTTGTTTTAATATACAATTTAAATTACACAATTAGTTAGTGAGACAGACAAAGTTCACTGGGAGAAGGCAGGCTCAAATGAAACTTTTTCTGAGTGACGTGGGTTTCAGATCTCTGGTTAACCATTCAACAGGATGTCTATTATTTCCAACAATAGTGGTGTCCTGGAAACTTTATCAAATTAGACTAATTCCATGAATTCCAAATTTGTGAAAATTCATACACAGGCCAGGTAGTATAAAGAAAAGAGTTTGTACATCTAATTAGTAGGGTAGATAAACTACCAGGAGAAGGTTTTTATACCAGAGACCTGTCTAAAAGTATCCTTAAGGTTGTAGGAGGCATTCTTTCACTTATAATTGAGATGATAATTACAGTCGTATCAACCGATGGAAACAGTTTTCCCAATGATCTCTTCTAGATAATATTTTATTGGTCTACTCCAGTTTCCTATAGTTATCTAGAAGCAATACAATTATATTCTACACTTCCCATTCTCCACTAATTTGCTATTTCTCCACTTAGTCACAGATTGTGAGGTCTCGATTTTAATTTAGGCAAATGATTACTATCCATGCTGTTGACACTCTTGGGCCCCTCTCTTGGCAATCTCAAGTCCAGTGCTCCTAAAAATGAGACTAGATTCATTATATCTCCTGATAAGAAGTACTTGCTGCTTAGGATTATTAAAAAGTACATTCATTGCTGTGTTTAATCTGAGATAGCATGGCCCTGAATTACCAAGTTCAGTTCTTCCTCAGGAAATTAGAGACCAGATTAAATTTCCCATTTGAAGGTCACTCACCTATCCTTCTACCTACCCTCCCACATTTTCCTCCTTCCCCCTCCCTCCCTCTCTTCCTTCCTTCCATTCCAGCCATCTAATAATCAACTAGTGATCCAGCTAATAAATATCCAACATCTTTTTAATGCCTTCTCTGTGCCAGACACGAAGTGGGCACCAAGGAGACAATGAAGAACAAGAAAGAGCAGTTATCTTCGTAACAAGATACAGTAAGTGGCCATAATTTTGCAAGCTCATTTAACACTACTTCACATTGTAGATAGGTTCTGAGACTGTAAGCAAAATGATGTATAACAAAACCAGTTTCAACTCAGGCTAATTGGCATAAACAGGAGTTAGTTTCCTACAGCACCTCATCAATGTTATAATGAAATGATGTTGAGGACCTGCTGTACCTTCAATGATTATAATATAATTTAATCTATGCAAATGCGGATTTTTGACATCATTTGTAAAAATGGTTAAGTCATGGTTAGTTATGAGTTTTTGCTTAGTCAAAATTTATAGAATTGTAAGTTCATACATATGTATAATTTTGAGGGTAACAAGAGAACCTTTTTTGACTAACTGACCTGATGTGAATTATTTATTCTCTCTAATCCTTATTTCTTTATCTGCACAATAGGAGGTTAACCAGGTAGCATTTAGGATCCCTTTTTTAATTCTAGGATTGGATAATTTTGTTGTCCCTTTAATGAAAATGTCTCAACTACCAAAAAAAAAAGCACAAAACTTCATCATCATCATATTCGTTAGTCCTCTGCAATGCAAAGTCTACTGTTTTATCTTTTCCTTTTCACCACTTACTACTAACACCAAATTTGCTGGTCTCTCATTCATTCACAGTCTAGGCCATGCTCTTAAAAATGATCATCATCTGGTGACAGTGCTGACCCTAGATTGGTTGTCGCTATTTTCATCCTCTTTCAGCCAGCACCACCCTGGGCTTTCTCTTCTACTGATACATCTGAATTATACACTATTTTCCCCGGGGCATGCTTTTCCAAATGAAATAAATTTCATTTTCTGTTCTACTTCTAACCCCACTAGATTCCTTGGCTGAAAATATTTATAAATACTGCTTTGCATCATTTTTAATCATTTGGCCCTATTACATGTATTATACCTGGTGCTTTTGGGGTTCTGATATGTGCTCACTCATAATTAAGACTTTCTTCTAATACAGTATGTCACCTTTTGTATGTTGCCAATTATGGAGAGAAATGACACTTCCTATCTCCCAATAAATAGACGGAATATGAGTTATATAAATACACATAAAGGACAGATGATATAATGGCCCTCGGATTGACCTGCAGGCTCAACTAAGTGCCACATATAAAATGTTTACTGAAGGCATTAGGCACTTCTCTATACAAAATCTTCAGGCCAAATTTGGAAATACACAAAAATTTCTGAGCCTACTCTTTTAGGCGGAAGTAGAGTATGGATTGGGGACCAGTTAGGAAAACAATCTCATTTTAGTTGAGCCAGTGGAATGAATTTAATACAGCCACTAGTCACAAATGTTTTGTAAGAGCTAAAAACTGAATGGGATGGTGACAGAGATGAACACAGGCAGGGAGCCACTACCTGCCTCGGGCTGGAGGGATAAAAGGAAGAGATGGCGCGAACAAAGGCCTTCCCATCCCTTGTCGGTGGCTCGGTTAGGCCAAACTGAGCTGGAAGCAGTAGATTGAGAGGGAAGTTAACGAGGCCCAAGCCCAAGGGATGCTCACTGTGTAGACAGGGCCCTAGCAATTTGTGCACATGGTCATATGCGTACAGTTTGAAGACTATGTCATTTTAACTCATGGTTACAACTGCTGTCTTTTGTACTCTGACATCCCTGCCATCACACTTTCTCTCAAGTTAGATGGCATGAGAGTGGCCTGGGCACACTTAGGGGCTGGCTAGAGTAGTTGATTTTGGTTGGTGTCTGGTGGGACCTAGGTATGTGGTTCCCACTGATTTCTGTGTAGAGTGAAGTCTGGTTGTGCTTGCCATAAGCGTTGAGGGTTGTTAGTACCAGTAAGTATAAGGGCACACTCCCCCAAAATGGAATTTATTTATAAAAATTTGTGTACTTATTCTTACATGTTTAAATTCCAGTCACTTTCAAAGTGCTCTCCATTTGATGCAATACACCTAGTGAGACAGTTTTCCACTGCTTAAATCAGTTTTTGAACTTGTCAATTTTGATGCCTTTCAGTACTTCTGCCGTTTTTGTTTCACTTCATCCACATCAGTGAAATGTTTCCCTTTGAGGGTTTTTTTAATCTGGGGAAACAAAAAAAGTTGCTCAGGGCAAGACTGGGTAAATATGGAGGATGGGATGTGGGGCTCATGCCATTTTTGGTCAAAATATGCTGAACACAGCACAGTGTGGGCAGGTGCACTCATAAAAACACCCACGTGAAATGGGCAAAAGCATTGAAGGGGTCTTCAAAAAATATTCACTGAAGCTGAACACAGCCTCTCACAATAACGCCAGCTAGTCCACTGATACAGATGGGTTCCTCACCCATTGGGGGAAGCCTGTACTACAGGGGCCCATCCTCCAGAAGATAATTCTGGTTTTTCTGGGAATTTCCCTCGTACATACACAGAGGCTGGAGATGCTGGATGGCACATAGACATCAGACTGACCCACACTCCTAAGAATTTTCCTACATCTTGCGTGACTTTAAATGTCTCATCAGACACTCAGATAGGTGACAAAGGTCTTTCATGGTGTCAGAGTGGCCTGCAGGAAAACACGCCTGCTCACTGTGCCATGTCACCTGGTTTCAGGTGAGAGGTCTTAACCTGAGAACACTACTGAAACCCGGTTGGTGACGATGTAAAAAACTTAAGCTGCACTAAAATCTTACTGCTTTTCCTTGAAAGCAACTCGACAGAGGCTTGCCCACCATTGACAATGATCCTAAAAATGTATAGAAAACCACATTCATAAGAAATTGAGAATAAAACTTTGCTAAATTAATAATAAAATGATTCCAATCAGCATTCCGAATTATATTTGTTTTTCTGTAAAAATTATTGACATAGGGAGAAAAAACAGAGTATAAATGAAATGTTCTAGGGAAATATTGTGAGAGACATATCTCAATAGTTAACTAATAAAATATGATCTTAATTTTCCAGCTTTTTATTTTTTATTTGTTCTGTTTTTTCTTTCTAATTGAATTTTTAAAATTTCTAATTTGCTGTGATCTTTTCCTAATGAAAACATTCCCTTTTGTACATAACCCTGTGTTTATAATTTTGAATTATTTTTATGTAAGAAGGTTCCCAAATTGCATAAACCTCAGGCCCCACAAGTCAGCTGACACAGGAGCTCAGGGACGGTATTTCATAGCAGTTGCCTTGTGTGACACAGAGTAGAATAGGGGAAGGATGGGAATAAATCTGAGAGCCAATGGGCAGAAGGCGAGCACGGAAGGAGCACCCAGTTTCCTTGTGAAGGTAGAAAACCAGACGTGGAAGTTGCACAACCAGAGATAATGGCTGACATCACACCAGGAAATGCAGGAAGCCCAGCTGCTTCCTACACTGAGCACATGCATCCCAGCTCATGCTCCCGAAGTGCTGATGCTGGGTTTTGAATGGTACCACTAACACATCTGATACAGCTGTTCCCAGAGGTGCAGTGTGGCTCTGGCACAATGAACCACACACACATGTTTTCCTTTGAGTCGCTAGCTGTGAAATCTAAGTCTGGTCCATCTCCACTTCACTGGAGGAGACAGGGTCACTCATTTGTGCCCTAGATGCTCGGGAGGCTTGGAAAACATGCGGGTTTCCTTATCCTCGTGAGGTGGAAACCTAACAAAGAAAGACATAGTGTTGAAAGAAAAAAAAAAAAGATCCCAGATATACACAGTAAAGTGGAAATAAAAATGCAAGCTTAAAGGGTGAAAGCAACCTGCCCACATTCACATAGATAGAGCTGGGAGGCTGCCGCCAGGCCTGGGGACACAAATTCAAATGCCTGAAGAACCCCATGAGTGATGCGGTTGAGTAGGAAAAAAACAATAACAGCACAGGTGTGTTGAGAAATCTCAACTAATATCCTTGGTCTCCAAGAGTCGGGGTAACACAGAGTGGTGGGGACTGCGGCAAACTGGGGCGCGCATGTCTACAGAAAGGGATAGCGGTTCCTGAGCTCTTGCTGATTATGGCCACGTGGGAACACTGGCCAGTGAGCCAGGTAAGCTGATTTTAAAACAGAGAACCCAAATCTTGATTTTATTGTGAAATGTCCTGATTTTTAAAGGTTTTTAAAACATTTAAAAACTTTATAAATATAGTTTGGGCTATAATTGTGCAAGCTTATCTGCTACTAGATTATGACCTCGAGCTTCTATTTGCAATCTCTTCTTCAGAGTGAGCCCTTGCCCACTGAATTACATGTCCCTACCTCCTTTCTTAAGTGGATAGCATTTTATAAACCCACAATTAACTCCCAGGCTTTGCCTTTCGTTTAATACTTGGCCAGACCAGACATAGAAGAGCTGTTTTTAGTTCTGACTTCATTACTTTTTAGCTGCATAATCTTGAGTGAGTCCTTTAACTTCTCATGATATTAGTTTCTCATCTGTAAAATGAAGATTAAAAAAAAATACCCACTCTCCCTCCCTCCCAGGGTTGTGATGGAAACCAAATAAAACAACAGATTTGAATATGTTTTGAAAACTATCAAGGTCTACAGAAAGTCAGTATATTATTTTGATGATAACCTTAATGTTCCAAAACCTAATTAGCCAAAATCTCTCCTTTTCATTTATAGAAAATAACACGTTAATTTTTCTTCTGTCTCTGATTCTATCCCCCTCCTCCTTGCCATTTCAAAAATGATTGCCTTGCATCCACTAAGTTCATTAACCACTTCCCCTTACGCCACAGGAAACAACTCCCAACTTACATTTGAACACAGCATTGATTTTTTTTCACATATCTCCCTAATTTGTTTTCTTTCTTTCTTCTTCTTCCTCTTTTAACCGTGCACAACAGTAATGAGTTTTGTTTTCACCTGAATTTGTCTTTGGAGACTGGAAACTCTGTAGCTTGCACGAGGAGACGGAATTACTGAGGAGGTCAACAGCGAGCCGGGGCAAGGGCAGCTGGAGTGTGCGTATTCATATCCCCCACTGTCATTCCTTACATTTTTTGAGAGTTTGTGTCATGAGCCTGAACTGTCTATGTCCCATATGTGCCCTGGGGAAAGCCATTCTCATTGAAAGCCAAAATAAACCCATCACTTATAGAACCCATTTGGCAACGGTATTCCTTTCCGTATTGCCCTCCTCCAAACGTTTCGTGGAAGTTCAATGGCAGGCTTAGGCCTCACCCCTGGCTTCCCGGGGGAAGCCCTCAATTGACCCATTTATATTGATGTGGCAATATCTGCCACCAACACAAGGAATGTCCAGGGAGGTACATCTATAATTTGATACTGTAGCTATTGCTAATTAAATAAAAACTGTAAGCAAAGAGAGAATCTGTGATAAGTGGAAAAGGCCCAGACAGGCAAAGCTTTTTTTCCAGCTATGGGAGGCCTTTTTGATCGAAAAGGAAATGAAGACATCCTTCACTACAGACTTAGAGAGTATGGGTGGCTGGTACTTTGTCTTTCAAAATTTATATCAGTGGACTCTTCAAATTATTGTCCACACAGGGCTGGTCAGAATCTGGTCCCCACTCCCACTGTCTGATCTTGCTGGGTGAGATGCCATTCTGTTTTCACAGTACACCACATTCCCCCTCTCTTTGCCTTCCCTTACACTGTTCTCCTGTCTGATACGTCCTCCACCTACCTAGAGTCTACATGGCTTCCAAGCTGGGCCCAGGTCCAACGCCCTCCATGAAGCCTTCCTTGGTCACTCGCATCCCCATTACACCTCCCTTTCCCTCACTGTGACACAGAATGTCACACCTTATGTTGAGTCCTGGTACCTAACTGCCAGTCTCATCTGTCTAATTAAACTTTCAGTTGAGGGCCACTGTATATACTTCGCCTCTCATTTCTAGAGTGTCTAGTCCAAGGCAGAGCTTGGCAGAGAATCGTAGCGCAGTAAAAAAAAAATTGATTTACATGCAAATTCTGACTTGTGAATTTCACCACAAGTGTAACTGCTTATATCTCCAGGCTGGAGCGCGTCAGAGGAAAAGCATTCAAGCAGACACAGGTGCTCATGGATGTAACACTTCCTCGGGAAACAGTGAGCATCCTGTTTCTGAAAGCATTCAAGTAGACGCTGGTACAGATGGTATAGAGTGGATTTAAGCAAAACTGGAAGTAGGAAAGGGAAATAGTGGCCCAGAGTGGCAAAGTGGTCAGCCCAAAGTCATACAGCAGGTAAATGGCAAAACTATCACTTACTTAAACTGTGGTGCTTCTACCCAAAGCCGGGATCCTCTCTGTGTCCTCCCCGACAATCGCACATCTGAAGACACGCAGGTTGAATGTGCTGCGTTCTGTCTGCCATGTTGTATTTGGAAGAGTCCCGGTCTCATGAGGCATTTACACGAAATGATCAACCCTCTATTTCTACAAGGGTAGAGACCGCTGTTTTGTTACAAGTGCTTTTTACATACGAGGTACTGAAAAAGAGTTGCCCGATGTTGAATGAATGATTGCTTGGAAAATGTGGTTCGCAGTCAGATAGGCTAGGCTATGTTGTAAAAACAGTCCCCAAATCTCAGCCACTGATAAAATTGAAGGATTATTTCTTACTCAGGTTCTGTGTCCATCCTGACTTAGGAGGAGACTGTTCCATGGCACCTTATTCTGAGATGCAGATGGATAAAACAGCCACCGTCTTGAATGCTGCTGGTCACCATGCCAGAGAGGGTTCTGAACTGGCATTTACCATATTTTGCCATGTATAATGAGCTCCAGTGTACAACATGCACCCATGTTTATGGTCCAGACTTTCAAGAGAAAAATCTTTCATTTAAATTTTTTAATTCAATTATTTATTTATTTATATTTAGAAACAAAACCAATTATTGTATTTGAGGGTATTATTTTGTATACAGACATCATTATTGCTTTCTAGAGTTACACTTGTAACACATAAACATTAATAAAAGAATTAAAAACATTTATATAGATATGGAATTAGTACTACCCATGTATATAATGTGCATCTTTATTTTTCCCTCAAAAATTTGGGCAAAAAGTGCTCATTATACATGGCAAAATACGGTAAATGCTTGGCCTGGAAGTGACATACATCTCTTCCACATTCATGATTCATCGGACAGAGTGCATCACATGCCCCACCCCCAACCATCACCAGCCATAAGGGGAATTACCACATTGCCCACACGAGTGTAGAACAGCATTTGTGACTCCAATTAAGTATCTTTGCTCTTAGTTTCTCCTCTCCCATTTGAAGTAGGTAAAGTAGGTTAGAGAAGAGTAACTATCCAAAAGGAGCCACCCTTCACAGAGGTAGATGACGAGAGAAAGCATTAGAGATACTTGTTTCAGTCTTTCCCAGTTAAGAAGCAATTCTCAGATGTTAAGGAGTCAGGTTCCATTGTAAAAAACAAGGTCACAATTCAGGTAGGTAGGAGTAGAGGTAGAAAAAGAACAAAAGTAGGAAAAACAGCAAGATAATTTTTAATATATCAGTTGATGTTAGGGACTGAATGTTTGTGTCCCCTCCACATCCCCGTCAACTAATATGGTGAAGCCCTAACTTCCAGTGTGATGGTAACTGGAGGTGGGGCTTTGGGGAGGTAATTAGGTTAAGATCAGGTCACGAGGGTGGGCTCCTCGTGATGGAATTAGTGCCCTTGTAAGGAGAGGGAGACAGAGATCTCTCTCTCTGCATGTATACATACCATGTAAAGGCCATGCAAGGACACAGCAAAAAGGCAGCTGACTATAAATCAGGAAGTGGGCTCTCATCAGAAAACAAATCTGCCAGCACCTTGATCTTGGAATTCCCAACCATCAGAACTATGAGAAAAATATGTCTGTTGTTTAAGCCACCCAGACTGAGTCAACCAAGACAGTTTATTTCATGCCTAGTCTGAATCAACAGTGAGATGTAGTCTCCCCAAAGGCAAACTAAATTTTAGTTTACAGTAAGAGAAATAGAACTGCGAGAATGATGGAGGTAATGATTCTACCTAACTCCACGTTGGTAGAACCACAGCTGGAATATTGCATTAGCACATGGTGATAAATAATACATCCAGAGGAATGTGACTGGATTGGCAAAGGACTCACTACTCTACCATAAAAGGAACAAAGGAAGTAAATTGGAGTACCTGTTGAAGAAGGAAATGCTCAGGGAGAAAATAACAATAGTTTTCAATACCTGAATGATTATTGTGTTGAAGAGTGTTCCTGCACATCACTATGTCTGCAAAGCAGAGGAATATAACCAATGAAAAGAATCCTTAAGAAGATAGATTTTTATTTTACACAAAGAAGAATTCCTAGCAGACCTATCAAAATACAGAATGGCATGTTTGGGGATTTGATAGTTCTCTCAGTACAGGAAATGTTATTGAGGGTAATCAAACATCAGTCGGTTGGGAAATAGGACTAGGTGATCTCTAGGATTTCACCTCATTCCAAAATTCCATGGTTTTAAATTCACAATTTAACCCTCTCTTATGCTTACTGCTCAGGACGCAGCTCTGAGAAGCAGCAGCACCTACTCTGGGCCACCTTAAAGCAGGAGGAGATTTTGAAGGAACACAATACCCAAGCACATAGATTGGCAAACATTTTTGCCAAGGGGCAGACAGTAAATATTTTAGGTGCTGTTGGCCATAGTCTCTATTGCAACTTCACTCTGCTGTTGTAGTGCAAAAACAGCCATAGACAGTATGTAGACAAATGAAGGGAGTTGTGTTCCAATAAAACTTTATTTACAAAAGCAGGTGTCAGGTTGGATTTGGTTCATGGATCATAGTTTGCCCACCCCTCTGTGATGCAGAGAAGGATTCTAGCTAGAGAAGCTGCTTATCCAAGAAATCTACACTCTATGAGTGCCTCCTCCTCCTTCTCGTAATGAAGACACTGAAGCCAAAATGTCAGAGGATCTGCTCATCCTTGTCCAAAGACAAGGAAACTCAATAGCCCCTGGCTTAGCAAGAGGTAGAGAGAGCTCTGAAGAAAGCACAAATATTTCTGATAATGGCTTGAAAACACAGGAGAATAGAGTAAAAGAAAATGGGTTTTCAGAAAAGATATTTTTGCTTGATTTTCAAACCTGGCTCATGGTACACTGTAAGAAAAGAAAGACTTCAGCCTGAGATGCCATCGAGACATTCACGCGTTGGCCGAGGGACTTTTCAGATTGGTGGTAACTATGTAACAAAATCAGGACTGTGTCAGGAACTTATGTGGCCAAATTATAGTTATTAACTAACCTGGAAGAACAACTAATAGGCGCTGTCAACGACTCCGGGACACAGTAACACCAGACGTAGGTCTCCCACCCTAGCAGGATGTGCAGGAATGTGTCTTAGCCTGGTTAGCTTAGCACACCGCCTCAACAGGCCTGGACGAGGAAAGTGTGTTCATCTATGCCTCTCACCAAGGGTGAAGCCAAGACAAGCAGACAATTAAAACCAATAAATGGCTTTTGATTTAAACTAAGAATAATGCTCAACCCCTCCCCCCTGCTATCAGCATGTTTAGCTCATAATCAGGCATTATTATAATGGTATGCAAATTGCAGAGACGGCAGACATTCTTTCCAACTATGTTTTCATTAAAGATTCAGCTTTTTTCTTCCCTCGGAATAATAGTAAATGACATGCGAACTTCATATGAACTATAGGTCATGAAAGGATTTAGTATTGGCATTTTTAATCTAAAAAGTCTGGTGCTGGAAAATCAATATGTTTCAGTCGCCGCATTCGAATGCAATTTTCCTCATGTAACAGGGTTTCTTTCTTTCCTTCTTTCTTTCCCTTCTTAGTCTCTTTTTTTTTTCTTAAAGAATGAATAATTCCTGGTTTTTCTATGAAACAAGCCGCTGTATTATAAGGTAATGACATCAATAACACATTACATGTAAACAGAAAATGAACAAAAAATCATTCAAGGCCCTTTTGAAACTGGAGTGCTTTTCATCAGCACTATTACAGGTTCCATTCACATTATCGGATTGAACCATCCTGCATAACCGAGGTGCTGACAAGTCCTGATTACCCAATAACTCCTGTATCCCTTTCAGGCAGGTTCACAGAGAGGACAGGAATACCAGGCCTTGCTGGGGGGCAGCCGGCCTGCCACGGAGACCCAATCAATGAAACTCAATGCTCTCTCACTCCCCTTCGCCAAAAATGGGGTGCTATACTTCCTGACGTGTAATTGGCCTTTTCTTCCCATGTTCTCAGTTGAATCAGATAACAGCTGTTTATAATACAGTCGAGGAGGGGGCAGGCTAAGCCTTTGAAACTCTTTCTCCCAAATACTTAACAAGGCTCTGGATGGGCCACCTGAGTGTCACTTAAGTACAGAATCAACAGAAAGAGCTGTTCTGAGTGAAAGACACTCAGAACAGAGTGGGTACTGGACAGGCTGAATCACTTGACTTGTTTGCGTAGCTCCAACAACCAATCACCTAATTGCTTTTTCCTCCTCGCACTTGAGTGACACCACTACCAGGATATCTGAAAGCCCTTCTCTGTTGTTTCTGACTGCATACCACTGGGCGATGTCATACTCTTTCTCGGGGAATTCTACTTGAAGCCCAAGCTCTTTCTCCCACTCAACAAATGGGACTTCTCCTTCCTCGCAAGGTGGGGAGTGTGGTGGACCCCATCACTCAGGTGTGGCAATAACCAAAGCCAGCAGCCTGGCCGGCCTGCCTGATGTTTGCAAGCCTAGCATGATCCTTCTGAAGGCAGAAGTTCTGGGCTGAAAGGACCACAGTTCCCTCTTTCTAGACAACTTTTCCACCCTTGGCCAGGAACTGCAGCCCGCTGCTTGTGGGGCAGCTGTGAGCGCAGCCAAGCCAACCTTTAAACAAGCAAACTGTGGTTTTGCCTTTTGGGTGGTATATCACCATATATTTGACGTAATCTTCAGCTTGGGAGGGATCATATTTTTAAAACAAATTTCTTGGCTTCCAGCTTGGCTCTGGGACGTTGCTGTCTGAGCAACTTGGGCTTCCCTAATTAATGCTGGCTCCAGCCTTTTTTTTTTTTTCTTTTCCTTCCTTAAGACCTTTTCTCCTACAGTTAAAGTCACACACGGATACACTTGCAAACATAAAACAACAAATAGAGTGCTGGGTTCCTTACCGAAACATTTGAAATTGAAATGAGGGTCTGACAGTGTGGCCTGCAGCACTATTTAGTGTATCTTCTGTCTAGAGGCAGGGTGGGGCAGCGGTCAAGGGCATAGTCTAGGTTTATATCCCAGCTCACCACTTGCCGGCTGTGTACTTCATGAAAGTCTTGTAACCCCTTTGCGCCTCAATTTCCAATCATGTAAAGCACGTAAAAGGCTTAGAACAGTGCCTCAAACAGAGTAAACACTCAGTAAATGCTAGCTATTATTATAATGTGAGTAGTAAAACTCTATAGAGAAAGTGTCTTGACAGAACTTGATGGGCTGGGGATTTCATTCAAGGGGTGAGGAGAGCCATCAGAGAGCTTTGAATAGGGGAGCTACATGACTGTAATTACATCTAAAGGGTCACTCTGGTGATAGGCAGAAGCCAGTCTGGAAGGGCAAGAGTGGAAGCAGGGAGGGTGATTGGCAGATTATTACAATAACCCAGGTGGGACGAAATGGAGCCTTGGACTTGTGGAGGCGGGAAACGCACTGGTTAGATTCTGGATGACTTTCAAGATGGAGGCCATAGATTTGTGGCGAGGTTAGATACTGTGCATGACAGAAGGACAGAGCCAAAGATTATTCCAAATGGAATTGATCAAGGTCAAGGAAAAAGTCCAGAAGAATAAAGATGAGAGGCAAGCTGAATAATGAAGAAACAGACCATTTTATGTGGTCTAAAGAGACACTAATAAGGTGCTGCAGGTTCTGGTGGATGGAGAAGAGAGGTGGGTGGTCCAAGAAGATGGGCAAGTGGAGAGGATTTAAAGGACATTCAAACCAGAAGGAAAAGCGTGAACAAAGGTGTGGGAATGAAATGAATGTTTAATGTCAAGTAACGAGGAGACTAGCATAACTGAATCAAGAAGCTTTGCTTAGAAGCAATAAAAATAAGGCTAAAGGAGTTGGTTGCAGCTGGGTTTTGAAAGGCCTTGACTTACTCCTGCTCAGTAATAGGCTGGGCATCTGGACACTTGGCTTCTAGGTTGGGCCATGATCTGTGTATCACAGAAGAGGCCACTTTATCCTGTAAACCCCTGGACGGTGGTAAATGTACCACCAGAGATAGGTTATGAGAACTCTCAGATCTTACAATTGATATTGGATCATCCAAAATTTAAAGAGTGATCATTTATATGAACATTATTTGATTCTACATTTAGACGGTGGAACATATTTTCTGTGCATTTTAATAAGCTAAGTTCAACACAATGTGTGCTTTTGGTTATGTAATTAACAAGGCAAATTTATATTTTGCATATGTGCCATTTACTGTATGCAGTGTATTTCTGGGTGCATTAAGCACAACACTTAAATTCATAGGACCATAGATGCAAAGCCACTTATACTCTAGCTCACATGCAATTTAAAGGATTTTTTAGGAGTAACTTTTTTCTATTCTCAATTTTTGCCTTGGACATCAGAATGTAGATCTTGCCTAAGATGTAAAGTTGCTCCAAGCCCTCATTCACAGTTTTGGAATCACCTGGGGACTTTTAAAAACGGGTGTCCCTACACGGTCCGATTTACCTGATCTGGGATGAGGGCTGATTGTCAAAATCTCCTGGTGTGAGTCTAATGTGCAGCCAAGTTTAAGAACTAGTCAAGTTCCTTTTGCCTGTTTTAAGGCTATTTTACTTTTAAGATTAGCGAAAGAATGGTGTGCATGTGCCCATATTACTGAGGCCAAGGGGGGTTAAACCTGTCTTTTCTCACGTCTCCATGTGCCTGTGGCAGAGGCGAGATGGATGCAGGAGGGAATGCCATGCTTTGCTTTCTGGAACTTTGGGGCTGTTCTGTGTTCTTTAATACCAGGTACCACTCAGCTTCAGGGTTGTACTGGCCAGGACCTGGCCTTGTGAAACCAGCAGGCCACCCACAGTCCCACTGCATCCTTGAACCCTGAGCTCTGCAATCTGCAGTTAAGGAAAAAATCCAAGACCAAACAAAATAAAATAAAATGCAAACATTCTGCCAGGCTGGCGGGGGCTCTATGGGGTTCAAAATAGCCCTGTTGAAATTCTGCCAGTGATTGCGGTAAGTTGTTATGGTATCCGGGTTTCACGAAGAAGGAAACCTGAGCATCTAAAGGACCCATTTATGGAGGGAAGAGAGCCGATGAGCACCGACTGCCATGCAGAAAAGAAACCATTTTTACTTGATGAGTTTTCAACCACGGGGCGGGGGCGGCCAATGTCTGTCCTGCTGAAGATCAAGGGGGATTAGAGAGAAAAGCTAAATACAGACTGGATGGGGTCTTCATTTTGGCATTAATTCCTTCATGGCCTCTTGTTTTACTCACTCTTTGGGCTAGCTCAAAAATATTAATCGGAGCTCAGCCTTGCTATGGTTGTCAAATATTATGTTCTAGCTTGATTGTAGTTGTTACCAAACAGAAAGTCCTATGACAAAGTTCATCAACAGGGGTTCATTGTTAAAAGCATTTGTCCCAGATTAAAGGGGCGTGGCAAATTTGTGAGGACAGAGTCAGTGTCAAATGTCTTTCCTTCTCAGGTCACAGTCTCTCTGAGCTCAGGAGGTCTCATCGGCAAATGGAGATGACACCTACTGTAGTTCTTCCGAGTGTACTGGGCTTTGGGGCTGGAACTGCTGTGCACACCATGTGGTTGTTCGTGGCTCCTGCGAAAGAACTGAAGGGAATACGTTCAGGATCCGAGGACCGTGGACAGTCTGAGTCACTCTAGGGAGAACACAGAGCCTGCCATTCAGATTATCTTCTAGACCCGCCCGCTTCGCACTTGGGAAATGAGGACATAAAAAAAAATACTGAAAAGCTCCCCCGTCCCCACAGC
This sequence comes from Micronycteris hirsuta, assembly GCA_004026765.1. Lineage (NCBI taxonomy): Eukaryota > Metazoa > Chordata > Mammalia > Chiroptera > Phyllostomidae > Micronycteris > Micronycteris hirsuta. The sequence continues at coordinate 61,070 of PVJI01000289.1, read as the reverse complement.
CCCTCTCTCTGACATACACACGAGGTCTGTGACTTGGAGAGCAGTGGGCTGGCACCGAAACAGCAGAGGTGCAGGACAAGAGGAGTGATTCTCGCAGGACCTAGTGTGATCTCCGCAGCCCGGCTTTGGTGAAAACTCACTGTTTTCTTCTAACAGTTTAGATGAGAGGGAATTCGCATAACATAAAAGTCACCTCTTTAAAGCATACAATTCAATGCTTGTGAGTCCATTCACAAAGTTGTGCGACCATTCCACTCTCCGATGCCAGCACATCGTGGTCAGCACGGGGTTCGTGGTGGTGGAGAAACACCCTGCAGCAGTCTCAGAAACAGTGGAGATGTCAGCTGCTGCCATCATTTAAGAAACCAAGCAGAAGGGCAGGAAAATGGCCCACGTGGGGGACCTTGGCAGGCATATACTAGATACCCGCAGGAGATACCAGGAAATCAGTTTGTGCGTGGGGAGGGGACTCCCGGAAATAGTCAGCATTAAAGGGGAGGACTAGAATCCTATAAAGAAACTCCGTCAGAAATTCCATCAGATAAATATTGGCAGGTATAACCTGGGGAAATACGAGGATTAAATGAGACGATGTACATAAAAATTACCTAACAGAGACACGCATGTGAAAGGCTCTCTTATGGTCCCTGAATACATATCTGAAGGTGGAAAGAACTAGCTTCGTCTTCCTGCTCAGGTCCCCGTATCAGTCAGGGCCACCAAGGGGATGCAGTGTCAACCTTTGTAGGTGGGCATCTTCATGGTCAGTCTTGTCTTCCCTGAATAACCATTGCGGTCTCTCCTTTCTAAGCCTCTACGACCCCGTGACAGAAATTGTTGGCTCCCTCCATTCTTCTCAGAGGACACCCCACCTCCAGGGGTCCCTGCAGGATTGCTTCTACTGTGGGACCTTGTGCCTTTGGCCTCCTGAATGGACCCAGGGGACATCAGACTTGGACAGTCATATTATCTCTTCTAGGATAGGAAGTGAATGATGTTTCAGAGACTCGACTGTCTCTGTGAATGGTCTGTCCAGGAGACCACGTGGGGTGAGGAGCCATTAAGAGACCATGTTTGGCACCAGAGAGCATTTTACGTGCTGTGAAAAATCAGAGTATCTTCGGGACATGTTCGACAAAGCACAATCTAGAAGCTGTGCCACATTTTGCAGCATCTTAATCATTTTTCCACATCGAGAAACATGTGTTTGTGCTGAACAAATTATAATGCAAGGGCACTTTGTAGAAAACAGTGTCATCTTTTGTCATGCAAGAGAGTGTCTATGAGAAACAATGCAGCAGCGATAATGGAAGCACAGGTTAAATTTAGAGCAGTGATTCTCAAGTGATTTCATGTGATATCTTACTAAGGCATGAACTATGTAACCAGAAAGACTGCTGAAATGAACAGTTTGGTGTTGAAATCGCATCAAATGAACCAAAAATCAATTTGATGTATATGTAATGCCATGCGTAGCTGTAATTATATTTAATGGCAATTAGACTTAAAGGCAAACTATTCAGGTGGATTTGTGCAATTATGATGACTTTTCCACAGTCAGCTGTGGGGAGGGGCCAAATGAGTCTTAAAAGGGAGAGACAAAGGAATTAGTATTTCTTAGTCTTTAACTTCCTTTATCAAAATCTTTTAACTGTTTTTTTTTCTTTTTTTTTTGGTGCCACAGACACTTACGTAGGCTGGTGAGGACTGTGAACCCCTTTTTCAGAATAATGTTTCACAATATAAAATATATAGGAGGAAACCAGGTTTGTTAAAAGAGAGTTAAACTATTTTTAAAAACGTGTGATATGTTCCTCTTTCTTAACTCATTAAATAGTATATTACTGGTAGCTTTTAACAATCAGCACAACTTTAGAATAGTGATATGCATGAATAATATTATGAGATATTGCAACAATTTCAATGTGATATGAAAAAAGATCACAGATGCTGCTAATAGTATTGCGTTTTGTTGCTTTCATTTGCAATCCTAAATTTCAGGTAGGAGTGACTGATAATAAAGATATATAATTTTTTCTCTGCTAAAGCTGACTGATCATCCAAATATATGTTAAAAAGCCTGTCTTCAAGGGAAAGGCCAAAAGCAATTAGCCACCATTCTCTAGTAAATGCTGCACGAATAACAACTGTTTTCACATTGCCTAAAACTGAGCTAATACACTGATTTTTTCTTTAGAACAAGTCACCCTAGTACCATACACCAGAGCACCGTTTGGATAACTACACAAGTCCGTGATATCCCTGGTGGGAAGGGTTTCCGCCTAGATGTGCGTGCACTTTGACATGGCCGCCTTGATACAAGGCCCCGCATGGCCGCAGCCCTGGGGACGCGCTCAGATTCCCCAGTTCTCTCCTGGCCGGTGGAATCAGGACAGACTCCTTTTGTCTGAGCAAACCCCTGGCAGTTCTTGGGCAACTTGGGGCGCATTGAAGAGGCCCCCAGCTCCTGGAATCGAGTTGTGTATAGCAGTTATTGGAAAGCCTTTGGGAAGCTGGGAAGTTCTGCTCCTCCTTAGAGTCAGCAGAGCCCATGCATGCAGCCTCCTGGGGCACCCCAAACCAAGATAGGTGATGAAAACTGCCGACATTCCTAACGCTGGTGTCCCACCTGGGACTAGACTTCAGAGACCAGCCTAAACTCACCACTGCACCAACCCCTGTCCCGAGACTTGATTCTGAGGCACAGACACACAACGAATGGTTGAATTAAAGGGACATGGGAACAGTGCATGCTGGCTCTTTATTACTGCCTCTAAGCCTAATTTTTAAGCCTACGCTAGATGAAAAGATCTGGTAGCAGCTCTTAATAAAATTATATGAGTGTTTACATAGTCAAAATGGTCCTTTTGTAAGCTGCACAAATAAAGACTATTGCCCCCCCCAACCCCGAACCTCGGCTTTGAAGAAAGAACACATGCTTAGCTGTCCTTTGTCCTATAATACAAAAGAAAAGCCCCTTTCTGTGGAATATTTGAATCATCCACTGGCAGTTTCTCAAGGTAAACAGAGTAAATTAAAAATTAATGTTTCTCATATGCACACACACGCATATCAGAGAATGCGTGCCTCACCAGCAGTAAAAGCAGGGGGGCCATCCGTCATTACAAAAAGCCACGAAAAAAGTGGAAATGCTGGGACAACATCAAAAAATTATGAAAACAATCTCCTGGATAAAGATAAATGTTCTTTCAGTGATGTGTCTTGTCTAATTAATCCCATGCGTGAGACTAGACAGAAGAATGAGGGGAAAAAAATGGACCAACTCTTGCTTTAATAGGGGAGAGAACAAAAGGAAAAAATATAATACTTTACAGTTCCGATATCTTAAAGGAAAGGAAAATCCCCCACAAAGATCTACTTTTCCTGCATGATTATCTTCTCCTCATAAATTAGGTTTTTGATAAAAGCTGTTTCAGATTACCAGAAAACAAACCAACCACGATTTTGATGAGCTCCTACTATATTACATCTCTGTAGAGAAGGCAGGAAAGCCTTTGGCCAGTCAAAATCCAACATAAAATGAAAAGTAAACTATAGTGGGAATAAAATATAGTTGGGAGTAAAATATAGTTCGGGAAAAAAAGAAAAGTGGCTTCTGAAGCTTGAGTTTTTTTCAACTGTAATGTCAGAGGTAGGCAGGGGGAGGCTGGAGGTTTAAATAAGTTGATGACAAGCTCCTTTCTTCCTCTCATAGTTTATGTTTTAATTATTAGTCTGATTCTTCTGCAAGTGGGAATTCTAGCCCTTAATTCCCCTTCGCTGTCCTGGGCCAGTTTTTAACCATGTGAGAAAGCAATGAACTCTCTCTTCAGAAAGATGTACACTTACTTAGACACGTATTATTTTATATCCCACCACAGAGGCATGTGAAAATCCTAAGATCTGTATATGTGGGACTCTTACATATACACATGTGTGACCTTGTAAGAGTTCCATAGATACAGATCTTAGGATTTTCACATGCCTCTGTGGTGGGGTACAAAATAATAGGTCACAGAGGTCACATAAAGGGCTTGGATTTGAAAGCCATTTTACTTTTTCTGCAGACCATAGAAATACAGGAAATGTGAGTTCTACATGGAATTCAGAGTCTCCAGGAACCAGCCTGGTCCATGGGCTTCAGGAGCCTCCCATGATATTGGAAGAAATATCTCCTTGCTCCTATAAAATATCTTCTCCAGAAGGGCTGGGGATGACGTAATAATGAGACGTTTTCTTCGCTTAAACATAGTACGGATTCAGGCAAGAAGGCAAGTGTAACAGGACTTCCAAATTACAACCTGTGATGGTGACATAGTCTAGTTCACGGGTCCCTGAGAATCACTGAACTAAAGAGTAAAACAATTTGGACAGGGAGTAAGTTGCACTTCCCAGGTGGAATGAGTGCTTTTTTTCCCAGTGATTCAGATCATTCCCATTTTACTCTTCCTCAAATAATTCCCCAGGCTTTTACCACCAAGCAATGAAAAGAACTGAACTAAGAATTTTGGACGTTTACTACCTGCCAGGTGCCTTGCTAAGCACTTTCATGTACAAACTCATTGAAACTTCACATGAACATCAACAGGTAGGTGCAGCTATCATCAACGTTTTATAGATGATGAAACAGGCACAGGGACAAAATTTGCCACAAGTCCACAAGCTAAAAAAAGAAGAATTTACTCCTCCCCCTCCACTTTCCAATGATGTGGCTATTATTCCCAGCTTCTTTGGGACAGTCTTTTTGGAATACTCTACACTGCCTTTCTCTTCAGATTTTTTACTGTGGGTGAGAGGATGTTTTTTGTTGTTGTTTCTGAAACATTTCATGACATGTTTCTCTTCTGATCCTTTTCTAAATTTCTCCTTTCAAGGCTTATTTCAAGTTTGACCTCTCTTGGTATCTGACTGTCTCTGGAGTTTATTACGTTGTGTTGGATTATGAATCCTTGTATGTATTTTTCTTGTACAATCGACTCCACTGGACCCTAAGTCCCTACTATAGAAATCCATGGATACTTACCAAGTTAGTGAACAAGACAACTTTCTGAGAAACACCGCTAGCGTGTGAAGTGAAGCTGCCCTTTGTCTGAATCCTCCACATATTCTTGCTGTCCCTCCTGATGCCTCTTAGTTCTCCTGTGGCTGGTAGTGGTGGGATTGAAGACTCGTGGAGCTTCTTCTCAACATGTTCCTCCCTGCTTTTGATGATGTGCTTCACCTTTAGGTTGGTACCTAGCAGCTAGCATTTTGGTACCTTAGTCAAAACTGAGGTAGACAAAAAATCCCATTTCATCATCTTATTATGGCAATTAAAGCCGGTCACTGACATGTCAGAACTTTAGGCAGGGCCTGAGGAAATTTTCAATTGATACCTAGAACACATTCCTCACCATTAAGCAGATTTAAAAAAATGCTACGGGGTTGGGATTATTCTTAATCCCACTTTACAGGTGAGGAAACTGAGGAACAGAGAAGTTAAATTGCCCAACATCACACAGCAGACACAGCCAGGATTTGACCTGAAATACTTAAGCAATCTTGTTCTTAACCACTACACTGTATTGCTTTTTTAGTGTAAGAGAGTTACATGGTACGTGATAACATGTAAGTCTGCCACTAAGGGTTACATATGGTCCTATTTGGAAAAATGAACAGATTAAGACTGTCTTTAAAGAAAACCACATGGAGACACTCTCAGGTATCCATGAGGTTAGGGTACAGGATTGGCCGCAGAGTGCAGGGGTCACCAGGCCACCGTTATCCCGGTACTTAACTGTAACGAGCAGAGCAGGGACAAGACAGGGAATGGCTATGAGAGCAAATCAGTGCAGCTTGTGAGTTTTGCTTTTATTTTTACAGGAGCAGGAGGGAAAAGACCGGGAAAGCACAATATATTGCTAACTGGCTTCCAGGAAGTTCCCACCATGGGGGGAGGGAAAGAGGGAGAAGCCAGAACATCACTCCCTCTCTCCCTCTTGCCTTAGGTGGCTTCCCTGATGTGATGGAATCTCCTCTGGGGCTCTGGCTCCCCCCACCTGCCCAGCTCTTAGGCTCTGCCAGCACCATCTCTTCCTACTGTCCCTTCAGCCTCAGGGGTGGAAGCCACTTCCTGCTGAAGCGAACATCTGGGTTGTCCCAACTTCCAAAGTTCTCCTTTCAGCTCTGCCATCAAACACTGTGTTACGTTAAATTCCTTCCGTTAGAAATAGTGGACACGATGTTTATTTTTCTTTACTGATGCTGACTGATGGACAGCTGGGATGAATTGAAGATAAGGACTTAACTAAGGCCACACAGTAAGTACTGAAGTTCTTGTGGTTCACGTGGCTTCCTCCAAAACCTAAACGTTTCCAATGAGACCACGCTGCTCCTCAGCGAGTCACCGATGTTTAAAATGCAAATCTTAACTAATGACAAAATAACAAAAACATGTTTAAAAAAAAAAACAACAACTCAGTCCTCTTCAGTTTGTTAATTCCTTTGATCTTGTTGGCAAGTTCTGATTTGTTCACAAATCTTTTTATAGATGTGGGGCTCTTTGCTGGGAAACAGGCTGCATTTTCCTTGGTGAATCCTTTGGTGAGCATCCCTTCTTATCTCCTCTGAAGTTATTGTCTCCTAGACACTTGGGCTGCAGCTGAGGAGGCTTATTGAAAGGAACAAAGGGATTCAAACAATGAGGAGGGTGAGAGCGAATGAGTCCTGAGGAGATCCTCCTGGCTATGATGTGAAATTGGGCTCCAGGGTTCTCCACTTAAACTGTAAAAATGCAACTAGGTTGTGACCCTGTGAGATTGGCAAGGATAGGTGGGGAGAACCAGTTCTTCATTTGGGTACAGGGAACAGACAGGAGACAGGAAATAAGGGACCTAGACACATACACACACACACAAACACACACACACAGAGCCTGAGGTGTTTTGGAAACGATGAGGATGCCAGGTCTTGGTGGTTTTAGGCAAATTGGATGAGTTGTTGGCATAGACAGAGCTGATTCCTATCTCTGGATTTACTTAATGAGTATCTTCAGTCTTGGGAAATTACTTTCTTTTTGTTCCGTGTTCTGCAAAATGCCACCTGAACTTAGAAGATGCTGTGTTGCATGTTGGGTAATGTAATGTGCCCAACTTCTTCTTGTAGTGAATGATATCAACAAGACAACAGCATCAACTATATAACAAAAACAGTGAAGATGTTAACAGGAACTAACATTTGAGGGCTTATGATGGGCCAGGTTAAGTGGTTAATTATAACATGATAAATTCCTCTTAACAGCTCTACAAGGTAGGTGCTATTATGACTTTATCTTACAAATGAGGAAACTGAGCATGGGGAGGTGAAGTCGCTCTCCAGAAGTGACCAAAATGCTAAGCAGCAGAGCTGGGATTTGAACACTGACAGTTCAGTGCCTTTGCCCACAATTTTGACTAATGCGCTGTACAACCCCTCCACGGTGTGTCAGAAACATGGATATAGGCATGTGATGAAAATTATGCAGGGAGTATCTGATCTGGTTGTATGACCACATAGCCAGGCTATAAATAACCAGCATAGCTAACCTTCGGGACTCAACGTGCCGTCCCCACCACCCTCCCCCCAGCCACAGAAGAGAAAACTACTCAACTGAATGTTTAGGATCTGTTTCTACTCTTGAGGGGATCTCTAACATATTACCTATTTTGCTTGCATTTTCAGGGCCTCTTCAGTTTCAGATTCCAAAAGTATCTTCAGGCTAGTGCTAAGGCAAAGTCTGTTTCTGAGTGACCGGCCCGGAATGGCATGAGATAACTTTGCCTCATAACACAGGGCTACTAAAATAAAGGGCACGTTCACACATGCACACTTTGCAACCATCTATTCCCCTCTTGCCAGTGGGGACAGCTGACCATATCAAAGGGAAGGGAGCTCCTGAAGAGTCTGATTTCTGAAGACTAGCTTCTGAGGATTTAAGAAAGCTAAAGAGGGAGGCATTAATATAAATCTTTTCTTGCCTAACTCCATCTGTGATAGGAAACTACACAGAGCAACGCAAGCTCCCTCTTGTTTTAGACGAACTTTTTCATCTCATAATCTACTTAAATAAAAAACTACAAAGGTTCGTTTCTGGAGGCTTTTCCCCATCTCCTCTCCCTACCTCAAAGGAAGGCAGGGCCCACCGTTTGGTGACCCCCACCCTTGAGAGAAAGCGTCCATTTACTTAGCGAAGTGACCGGCTCACATGAAAGGAGGCCTCAGTGTGTGTCCCGCTTTGTCTTCCTATCTGTGACGCTGGGAGGACTGGCTCCTGACAGGCGCTTCTTGGATTCATTTCCAAGTCACATGTTGGTGGGATGGGGGTCTGAGGGGCCAACTTACCATCCGATGGCCCTTCCCTTGCTTCATGAAGAAGAGTGAGGAGCATCCCTTGCCTTTTTGTTAATTAGCCCAATTCTCCTACTTGGGCCAAGAGAGCTAACTTCCCTCAGCAAGCCGTCCCTGAAACAGAGTATTCTCCAAGTCAAGGGCGGGGAGTCTGAGAAACAATTCATCTCTATCAGGGTTTGGCAAAACAATGGAAGGAAGGCTCACTCCCCCTTCCCACGTATGAAAAACAAAGTCCTATGAAATTGGTAAAATTTTAATGAGAGGAGAGGTTCTGTCGAACCTCCTAAGGGGCGGGGGAGCTTAAAGTCCTAGGTTAAAGATTAATATTCCAAGTTCGGAACAAAAGGATGCTCTTTTGTAGCTCTGTGCTTATGCCTCTGAATGTAAACTTTGTTCTGAGAGCCATTTTTTCTTTGCCAGATCTTTAAAGGGTAATAAATTAGCCCGTGGACAGCCATACAAGCTGCTACTAGATGCGAATGTGAATGTGTCTGAAGAAAAGGCTGACTTTCAATCAAAGTCTATTGAAAGAATGGTTGGATTTTCTAAAGAAGCATGTTGTGCCTATTAACCAACTTACAAAAGGGGCCATTTCCTTGATTTATGTTTGGTTGCTATAGCGATCCTGCGGCCCAGACTGGCAGGTGAAGCTCCCCTGTAACAATCTCAGAGGTTTTTCTTAGTTATTCTCGGAGGCCAAACGGCAGCACTGGGTAAAAGGCAGTGTGCAAACAAGCTTTGTGTGTTTAAAAGAGAGAAACAAAAAATTAAACATCTGGCCCAAGCATTTGCGCACATCTCTCTTAAGTTATGACTTATTATCATCCTCAAGACTTAGGGCGAGCACACAACCCTTACCAACATAAGTACAAAGAAAAGTTCATTGTTCTATTTGGGACCATGACTGGTTTCTGCAAGTGCAGCTTACGGCTTAAGTAATTTTACAGACTGCACAGCATTCAATGTTTGAATTTGAAGCGATCTTCCACAGTGGGCTGTGCCTTCGCGACCTGAGGGAGAGATGTATGTGTCTACATTTCCGTTAAGCAGATGGATTGGATTCATTGCATGTTAATGCTGGGGGGGTATCTTAAAGATAATTTTGCCCCCACCTTCTATTTTTCAGAAGTGAAAACTGAGGTATTACAGAAAGCAGGGAATGTGCCCAGGTGACACAGGCGATCGGTGATATAGAGAAAGTGCTTCTTTATGACAATACTCTTGCCACATTCCCCCACCTCACGAGCAGGCCATGGGAAACTCTAGGGTCAGAGGTGAGGAGAGGGCTTAGACATTGATGATGGGGTAATTTTACATCTAATTCTCAAAGAAAACGTTACCACTAGGTCAAAGACAAACCAGAGTTGATGTTCTGGGGGAGATGGAATGGCGGAACGAGAAGGAAAGAAGCAGAGGAGTAAGCAGAAAGCTAAGTGCATTCTTCACTGTCAAAGGCCCTTAAAAAGGGAACAATGTCTTAGAAAGAGGTCAAGACAGCCAAACGGTTATCACCCGATAAAGCACAGTTTCTCCAAGGAAGCGAACGGCAGGAGTAGGCTCACTTCTGATTCCTGAACCTTGTTACCATGCACCCAGTTGGAGCTTCCTAGTATCAGGGATACTCCTCATAAAGCCTTCTGAGTGTTTTGGGGGAGACCATAAAGAAATCTTCTTCCCTAGTCATGAGGGTATGTTGCACGTGCCCCTTAACACACCGCGTGTTAATTTGCTACGGCTGCCATAACCAAATACCAAGGACTGAGAGGCTTAAACAACATTCTGGGAGCTGGAAGTCAGAGATCAAGTAGTAGGAGGGTTCTTTCTTTCTTTTTTAAATTACATTTCATTGTTTATGCTATTACAGTTGCCCCAGTTTTTTCCCCTTTGTCCCCCTCCGCTCAGCACTCCCCAGTCCCTCAGGCAGTCCCCACACCATTGTTCATGTCCATGGGTCATGCATATAAGTTCTCTGGCTACTCCATTTCCCACACTGTGCATTACGTCCTCCTGGCTATCCTGTAACTACTTATTTGTACTTCCAAATCCCCTCAGCTCTCCACCCATTCCCCTCAACACCCGCTTCCATCTGGCAACCATCTTCTAAAGTTTCTGGATGGCTGTCTTCTTTGGGTGTCTCCACATGCTCTGTCCCCTCTGCATGTCTATGTCCTGGTCTCTCCTCAAAAGGACACCAGTTAGACTGAATTAAGGCCCATCCTAGTCACTTTATTTAACCTTAGTTATCTCTTTAAAGGTTTTATCTCCAAATACAGTCACATTCTTAGGTACTAGGGGATGGGAATTCAACAGATGAGTTTTAGGGAGATACAATTCAGCCCACAACACATAGTCAGTTATAGGAGATCTCTATTTGAATAGTCCAATAATTCATCAAGCAGTCCAAAGAAGGGAAAATTCTCCAGAAGGCTCTCCTCAATCCCCAACTCCAAGCCCCAAAGGGGGATTTCCACAGTCTTGACCGGTACCTGCCAGCGTCTTTTCCTGATTTCCAGTAAAGCCAGGATTTCTTCACAGCTCGGAGTTGTGGTGGAGTCCTTTCTGCCACTAGCAATTCCTGGTAGCCTCATTCCCCACAAGGTCTTGGAGTCTGTTGGCTAAGAACTATTTGCCAGTGGCTGAAAAACGGATCCTTTTGGTTTAATTTCAAAAATAATTTATGGCTTATTCCACTGCTCTCTAGTACTTCCAAGAAACTGAAGGGAATGGCCCAGACAGAAAAAAAAAAATCCCTTTCCTCCCTCCCACTCTTTTATTATGCTATAAACATTTGTTAATAGAGCAATTATCTTTTAAGTTGTAAAGGCTAAGTAAGTATGAGGAAGAAAGGGGTGAAGGGAAAGTGCAATTCTTCAAGCTTAATGAAGTCAAGTGAAATTATCTCAAGTGGTTGGGAGTTATGGAGAGCCGAATCTTTTTTTTTTTTTTTTTTGCCAAAGTTGAATAAATGATTATACGCCATTCTGTGGATCTAAATCTCCCTGTAGTTCAGTTTTTTTCAGACTTCATACACAAATACACAATAAAGACATCTCTGGACAAGCCTGGCCTTTTGGAAAGGCAAGTCTGTGCTTGAGAGATGGCTGGTAGTAATGGGGACTATGGGTATTCTGTCCCTTTAATAGCCTGCAGTTCATAAAGTTATTTTCACTGAGCATTGGCTAAGTGTCCACTATCACGCTCAGTGTTTTACACACGTCTCTCATGTCAACCTCACAGCATCCCTGTGAGAGGTATTTTATAGTTTTGGCAAGTGAGGAAATAGGGTCAGACACACTAGGGGACCCAAGGGAGAGAGAGCTGATGTTTGAATTCAGCTTCCTTTGCCTCTAGACCGAGGCTCAACCTGCCACATGGCACATCTCGCAAGGCTTCTTTGCTGCTCTGGGCCACTGTGTGCGCTTTGACACCACAGAGCGTTGCTTCAATGGTGCGACAGGAAAGCTGAGTTAACATCACCTTTGGCTCATGGGATTATTAGTCCAAATCTTTAGACCTCCAAATACAGGTGAAGTGTGAGGGGTGAGGAATAATGGAGGATTCTGATTCTTGGACTATTAGAAAATGGCCAATAGATGGGAACTTGTATAGAAGGGAACAGGTGGGGAAAGATCAGTGTCCCCAGTGTCTGCAGGGTCGGGTAAAAACAGAAATTTCAATCATTAACAGAAGAGGAGAAAAGGAAGAGAGGAGGACAGCCCTAAAGGACGACACACGCTCTTGAAAGATGGCGGCTCTGGGCCGATTTTGCTTGGCTCTCCTCTTTCATTGTTTCTGTCTATAGGGAGTTCTGCCGGTGATCAGGAATGGAAGCATTTCCAGTGGAGAGAGACAGTCTGTGGCCAGGTAATCATTCACCAAATGGATACCACCTGGGGTAGAGTCCCTCATATATGCAAATTGGCCTGAGTCCTGTCCTGGGCTCATCGGCTATTTGAATGAACACGCAGCTGGTATTTGATTTCAAGGGGCAGCAAAAATTCCAAGACTATTCTGCACCAAAGATTTGGACCAAAGAAAATAGCACATTGTCTGTGTCCTTTCTGTCTTAATCAGCTCCAAGTCTTGCAGTAATTCCCACCTCCAGCCTGGCATAATTAGCGGGGAAGAATTGATCAATTGCTTTATAGTCTGCTTTTGAACTCAGTTTCGATGTCTCTCTACATCACTTCTTTTGTGGCTATGGGTTTATTTATTTTTTGTATTCCAGGGCATCTTAGCCATTTCCTTCCTTTCTCCCCAAGCCTGGACTACAGCACAAACAGAACTGACTGCTGAACGCAGTACTGCGTGCAAACAACAGTGGACAATTTCCTGTAACTGCTTGGTAGTATTTGCAGCTTGAATTTCTTTGACAATGTTTTGCTATATTGGCCATTTGCTTTTAATACTAAACATAATATTTTTCAGTGTATGAATACACTAAATATTTGATTTTTATTAAGTATAAATTTTAGTTTTAAAAAGTTCCCCAGCTTCGTGGAAAATTCAATGGTAAAAAATTTCTTTCCCCTCCCCACTTTGAAATGCATATTGAATGTCTAAGTTGATAACCCTCCATGCACATCTGCTTTTATCAAGCTCTAAGTGAATATGCTAACAACAAATGTAAGAGAAATGTTTCTGTCACAAGCTACAATTATTTCTCAAGATGTCTATTTGCATCCTCCCTGGATTTAATTTTCAAAAGAAACTACATAATGAAAAATATGAAATACATAAGAGATTACATTTATGTAGAACATTTTGCAGTTTACAAAAGGTTTTTCCATGTATTTCATCAGTTGACAAAGGGGAAGTTCCTTGAAAAATTTTCAACTCATACAGAAGGAGTTGGAATTTGCGAGGTGATTCCTGATGCCGGGGAAGGCTGCTGGTCCAACACTAAGGAGGCTGAGGGTGTTTATCTATGTGTGGACCAGGATGGATGGAAGCATTTACCATCCACACTTCCTCCTTCTGCCCTGCTAATGACCTCAGTTCTGGCCGGCGGGACCAACATCCCTTAGAATGAGAGGTTATTTAGCTTTGATATGAGTGCAGCCTTGGGACTCTCTGTAGAGAAATTGCTTATTCCAAAATTTTAGCTTCTTTCTCTTTCTTATAAATAGAAACATAGGGAGAAAATGGGTCTTGGAATAAAGAGTACAGGGAAAAAAACAATGCCATGTCAGAAATGAATTTCAGGTGGAGAAAGAAGGATGCATTTGCTGTCTGTAGAAAGGAGAACACCAGGATCTACAGAAGGGCACCAGTGGTGGCTGACTTTGCTCAGGGTGATGTGCGTTCCAATGATGCATTCTTCTACAAGACACACAACCTGCATCACTGGTAGCATTTGAATTCATTTATGTGGTACAAAACTGCAAATGACAAAACTGAGTAACCCAGTGAGAAACAAATTGCTTTTTTTCATTGCATTTGATTATAGTCTAGAGAACATCTTCATAGTTGCAATGTGTCTTTACCACCTCTTCAGTCTTCCCTTAACAAAGAGAGAGGATCATAAGTGATAGAGATATTTTCATTTGTGACCATGATATATAAAGTTTCTTGTAAAATAAACATATTTAAGTAAAGACATAGGTGTATTTAAAGAGAAGCATTGAAAGAGAATTAATATAGGTGCTACTCCCTGTGGGGGACTAACCTCTTTGAGCCTTAACTTACTCTTCTGTGAAATGTGAAAATATCAACCTTGTAGGGCTATTATGGACATGATAAAAAATTTTTTCAGTTATTAGGTACTACTAAAATGTTCAAATGGCCAGCTAGATGTTGGTAAAGATTAAGCCAATTGAGGGGGGAGGGGTGGCAAAGAATCAGAAAGAAAAATAATTAGGGGCTTCTGGTCAAGATGGTGCTGTGGATAAATGTGGTACTCACGTCCTCCCACAACCACATCAGAATTACCATTGCACTATAGCACAACTATCATTCAGAACTGCCTGAAATCTAGCTGAGCAGAAGTCCTACAACTAAGGATATGAAAAAGAAGCCACATCAAGAATGGTAGAAAGGGCAGAGACCCCAAATGGGCAGGTCCTGCACCCATGTGTGGCACATAAAAATTGGGTGGGATATCTCAGCTGCAAAGGTTCTCCCTGAGGAATAAGGAGTCTCAGCCTCAGACTAGGCTCCCCAGCCCAGGGTTCCAGTGCCAAGAAGAGAAATTCCATAACTCTGACTGTAAAAACCAGAGGATATTATCACTGAGTCAGACAGAGGGCATCTGGAGTCCCAAATGTTCCTCTTCAAGGGCTTGCACATGAACTCAGACTCACTCACTTTGAGTTCCAGCACTGGGGTAGCAGCTGAAAAGTCACCAAGGACATACAGGGAAGAACTGAATTGTGTGGTGTCAGAGAAAGAGAACTGGAGAGGCAGCTTTCTTCCAGACAGAAGTACTGGCAGAGGCCATTGTTCCTTTTCTGAGCCCTCCTTCCACAGAGCTGACAGGCAGGCAGGCACCATATCTGAATCTCCATCAACCTGGCTATCACTGTTCGCATTGCCCTGATGACTCCCTGAGGCCCCACCCCACCCAACTGCAGAACCACCCAAGCTGTTTCCAGTGGCTTTTCCGTACAAATGGCCTGACTTGGCTCATGCTTTGGACTTTTCTAAAATTTCTCAAACAAGCAGCACATGGTCTCAGTGTGCCCCATACCTCTCACTAAGTGGCTTCAGACCTCGCACTGTAGCAACTGGCCTTGGTTCACAGCTTGGCATCCCCTGGGCACCTCCAAGCCCAGCACAAGTAGCAGCCATCTGTAGCTAGCTTTGTAGCTCATGCCAGGTAACCTCAGGCAGAACATAGGTAATGGCTGACCTTGGCCTACACCTCCCAGGAGGCCCAGAGCAAGTGTACCTGGTGGACAGCTGCAGACCACGTTGAAGCACCACCCAACCACCTCCACAAGCCAAACACTCAAGGGGTGGACTCAGTGGGCACCAGAGCCCCACTGAAGTACATCCTGCTTCATAGAGTGGGCCCCTGCACAGATGATCTTCCATGGTGGTTGCAGCCAGTCCTTGTAGCTGATTGGCCTGGTGGTAAATGCCTGCATTGATGTGCCAACAGCAATCAAGGTTCAACTACAACAGGAGGGTGTTCAGGTAGGAGGCTGTGTTACTGGACCTACAGGACACCTACTACAGAAGGCCATTCTACCAAGCCTGGGAGACACAGCAACTGTACCTAATTCATAGAAACAAACAAGGGGAGACTGCCAAAATGAGGAGACAAAGAAACATGTCCCAAATGAAAGAACAGAAGAAAAGTCCAGAAAAACAGCTAAACAAAATGGAGACAAGCAATCTACTAGATATAGAGTTTAAAACACTGGTTGTGAGGATGCTCAATGAACTTAGGGGGAGAGTAGAGGAACTTAGTGAGAACTTCAACAAACAGATAGGAAATATAAAAATGGAATTAGAAAGCAAAAAAGAATCAGTCAGAAATGAAGAATATATTAACTGAAATGAAAAATACATTTCAGGGAATCAATAGTGGAGTAGATGAAGCAGAGAATCAAGTCAGAGATTTGGAAGATAAGGAGGCAGAAAATACTCAATGAGAACAGCAAAAAGAAAAAAGGATCCAAAAATATGAGGATAGTATGAAGAGCCTCTGGCACCTGAGTGTCAACATTCATGTCATGGGGGTGCTAGTAGGAGAAGAGAAAGAGCAAAGAATTGAAAACCTATATAACTAATAACGAAAGAAAACTCCCCTAACCTGGTGAAGAAGATACACATACAAATCCAGGAAGTACAGAGAGTCCTAAAGAAGATAAACCCAAAGAAGCCCACACCAAGATACATCATAATTAAAATGCAAAATGTTAAAGACAAAGAGAGAATCTTAACAGCAGCAAGAGAAAAGTAAAGGTGCTCCCATAAGACCATCAGAAGATTTCTCAACAGAACCTTTGCAGGCCTGCAGGGATTGGCAAGAAATATTTGAAGTGATGAAAAGTAAGGACCTATAACCAAGATGACTCTAACTCAGTGAGGCTACTATTTAGAATCCAATGAAGAATCATAGAAAGAGCCTCCCAGATAAGAAAAAGCTAAGGGAGTTTATCTCCACCAACACAATATTACAAGAAATGTTAATGGGTCTTCTTTAACAAGAAGAAAAAAATATAAAATATATGAATAAAAAAATAGCAATGAATATGTATCTATCAATAATTGAATCTAAAATAACAAAATAAATGAATAAGCAGAACAGAAACAGAGAGAGAGAACATTTTGACAGCTGCCAATGGGAGGGCAGTTGGAAGGATAGGTGAAATAGGTGAAGGAATTAAGAAGTACAAATTAATTGTTACAGAATAGTCATGGCATGTAAGTACAGCACAGGAAATATAGTTGATAATATTATAATAACTATGTATAGGGTCAGATGGGTGCAAGATTTATTAGGATGATCTCTTAGCTATATAATGTCTAATCACAGCGGATTGTATACCTGAAACTAATATAATAATGTCAATTATAATTGAAAAAAAAACCTATTTAAACCTAAAAAAAAATTCCTCCATAAACCTATACAATAAGGAACTTTTCTTCAACCCCCACCCCCCAAAAAGGAAAAATAATTAGGGACTCTAGGAGGACTGGGGTAAGAAGGCAGGACTTTAAATTTATGTAGTGGGGAGAGCCTGAAGTGTCTGAACAGTGTGCTATGATGAAAGAGGTGGTCGAAGAAAATCAATCCAGTGATGCTGCACGAGACGCATTGGAGGAGAAAGAGGCTGGAGAGGAGGAGCAACGTGAAAAGGCTCCTGCGATAGTGCTAGAGGGGTGGTAGCAGAGAGGGAAGAAGAGAATATATTGAAGACATTGTAACAGAAGGATCAGAAGTTTGCAATGAATGGAATGGGGTTAGATAGCTAGAGAATGGCCCTTGGCTGAGATAGAGAAGTTAAAGGACACAAGAATAGCGAGGGCAGGAAAAGTGGGTTTTAACAATAATTTTGAGTTTGCGTGTGTGTGTGTGTACATGTGGACACCCATATTATTGAGCATGTGCAGATGTACTTATTTGTATGTATGATTGGTGATTATACACAGATGGAGACAGAAGAAAGAGAAAGACTAGACTCACATGCAATTGTCTAAAATGGAACTTCCCATCTTGCAATCCTCTCTGACTCAGTGCCTCAACTGTAAGATGGAGATAGTCATAAAACCTCCTCTTCATCACCCCTAGTTCATACTCAGCCAGTCCAGTTCCACCTGAAAGTCTCGCTCAAGATGCTCACCTCTCTCCAGCCCTTAGCCACCACCCAAGTGTCATGCGCCACCCTCTTTCACCTGGGTTACTGCAAGAGCATCTTAATTGATCTCCCCAGGTCAACTCAAGTTTCCCTCCAACTGGCTTTCCACAGAGTAGCTGGAATGATCTTTCCAAAATATTATTCTGATCATATTACTACCACATGCCCACCAAACAAACAGTGGGTCTTCCCAACACATGGCTTTTGTATAAACAAATCTCCGTGACTGAAAAGCTTCTCCTTTCCCAGTTCACCTAGTCAATTCATTCTGTTCAGCATTAACTCACTCCTCATTATTCACCACATCACCTCCTCAGTGAAGAAGTCTCTGATCACACCTCTATATGGGTCAATGTTAGGATTAGAAAACTCATCTCAGGTTTTAATCATACATTCGTTATGGTGATCACTGAGGCAATGCTGCTCTCACCTGTAAAACTGGGAGCTCCATTACAGCTCCACATTACCTGGACATGCACAGGTAAATAAGTGAGCGACTACATGAATAAGCACAGGCATGAATGAATACTGGGGCACTTATCTCACGGTGCTGCTCTAAGGACACTTGGTAAAAGTAATTACTATTCAAACATGAGTCAAGATTTTGATTTATAATTTGGAATATTCCCGAATGCACATCCAAATGGTTTTACTAAGCATCGTGAGGCTGTCTTCTACCTTTCATCTTATAGGAATGTATAGAGCACTGAGTACCTATATATTAGAATGCTGCCTCCCTCAATATATTTACTATTACTGTATAAAAAATTACTCTCAGCTTAGTAGCTTAAAGCAACAACATTGGTAATCTCTTAGCTTCTTTTGGTCAGGAATCTAGGCATGGCTTAGCTAGGTTTTCTATTCAGGTTTTCTTACTGGCTGCAATCAAGGTGTTGATTGGGCTACAGTCATCTTAAGGCCACAATGGAGAAGGATCAGCTTTCAAGTTCATGTGTATCTTTGCAGGATTTAGTTCCTCATGAGCTGTGAGACTGAGGGCCTTAGTTCCTCAGTGGGTAATGGGCTAATTGCCATGTAGACCTCTCCAACATGGCAGCTTGGTTCATCACAGCAAGCATAATGATGAGAGAGAGACAGAGAGAGAGAAAGGGACAGAGAGTGACAGAGAGCAGCACCAGCAGGACAGAAGTCAATCTTTTACATCCTAATTTTGGAAATGACTTCCCATCACTTTTGCTATATGCTACTTATTAGAAAGTCACTAGATCCACTCTGCACACATGAAGGGATGGGATTATCCAGGGAGTGAATGGCAGGAGGCGGGGATCATTGGGAGTCCTTTCAGAAGGCTACCTGCCCACTCAGACAAACGCCCATGGGAGAATTACTTAGAGGCCGTATTTCTAATCCTGTTTGACTGGGCCCTAACCCCGCGTCATTCACAAATTGGCCCCATAGAAATGCTTGTGAATTTTCTTGATAATGGTGTAGTCCTGCTTGGTGCAGTGGCCCCACAGCAGATGACCTTATTGATTCACGGCTTAAAATTTCTTTGTTTCTTCCCAAGGTGTGTCAGGGAGAGAAACAGTCAGTTTGACCCAGTAAGGTCACACTTACTCCATTTCCATTACATAAATATTCACAGACTCTGGGGAGGTACTTCTGAGGTGTCAGGTATTACGCTTTAATTTCAGCAATTATGTGGCCTCCTGTCACACTGATGTGACACCACTGCAGAAAAACAGAGGAACCGAAGAATTTCCATGTGGGGTCAGGCCCAAAATAGAGAGGGAGGTCATTTAATGTTCTTCGACCTAAGTAGTCTGGGTATAATAGCAAAGAACCTGCCACAGAAAAGGCTCACGCTTTCAGGTGCTATTCTCAGGGCTCTGATTAGTTTCCACAAGCCCAGCTTTGCTTTCTGATCTGCTCCACACTGGCAAAAGTTACAGGTCACTGCCATAATTCTAGCAGAGGCAAAGCCTGCGGGAGGACATATGCTCTTGATTGTGGTCTTATTAACACTCTGCTGTGAGCAGCCAAAAGAGATGATGTGGAGTGAGAGAAGGGCTTCAAATGAGGAGGCCAAAGGGTTAGCCTGACTTAGCGACTGACTTGTTGGGAGACCTTACTTTTGAGTACATGGGGCAGCCCTGAGACTCTGCTTACCCATCTGACAGAGTAGACAGTGGCCCTCCTTCATGCACCCATCAGGTCCTGTGGCAGATGGTGGGATTGGCTTCCTCAGACTTCATTATACCTCCTTGTATTTAGAGAAGTTGAAAACAAATTCTACATTTGTTGGACTATCTCCCTTGAGGTTTGGAAGGGGAAAATGAAGCAGAAGCCATAGTCCTCTGGCCGTGAAGGGTGATGAGGAAGCTCCCAAGACTTGAGTGACTGCAGTGGCAAGCTGTCCCAGAGGCACACTGGCAGGACAGCAGCCTAGTTTCCTGAACTGTCAATCACACCTATGATGCTAAGACTTTAAACCCATTAGTCTGGTGGCAGCGTTCTGGCTTCCTCTCCCCCAGCTCTTCCAGTGATCCTATAATCGACGAATTCACCCTGCAAATATTTATCTAATACCATCTATACTCCAGGCAGGGATTTGGGCCCTTGGAGCTCATCAGTGAGCTAGAGGCACAGAATCCTGAGTGTAGACATTACATTCTACTACTGTGCATGTGGCAATCAACAGGAAGTAAGTTTTCTTGTATTTTAAAAATTAAGTGCTGTGAAAAACAAAAACAAACAAAAAAGTAAAATGGTGTACGAGAAACCAGAAGTACTGAAAGTAAAAGTGAGTAGCAATTGTAAAGAGGGCAGTGGGTGTAAGGCTCACTGAAAGTTGACATTTGAGGGAAGATTTGAAGGGAGGGGGAGTTGGCCATGCTATCTGAAGGAAGAACATTCCAAACACAGGCAAAAGTCAGCGGGAATGTGACTGAGGAATTTAAAGAACAGGGAGGCATCCAGTGCGGCCGAGGCAGCGCCAGGCAGGAGAGGTGAGGAGAGGAGGCCATCAGGTACCGGAAGTCCAGATCTGGTTCCTAATTGCCTATATTAAATCCCTTTCTGCTTGAAACAACTCGAAGGATTTTTCCTCTACTACACTGTGATCGACACCTACCCTTTGCACAATTTTATCCTAGTCTTTATGAAATTGCATTGTAATGATGCTTTTGTCTTTGCACCCACCCCAAACACAGTGCCTCATTTATCTCTGTACTCTGAACACCTGGCCCAGGTGTTACAGGGCGGGGATGTGATATGTAATTATTAACACAACGCAGGCATTGCTATATCTAACCACTGCCTCTTCCGAACAGGAGACTTCTCTATGGGAAGATGGAGCCTCCGATATGGCTGGATATGGGGGGGGGGGGATAAAGATCTTCCTCACTGAAGTAATACATTTAGTATTCTAATGAAGTAATTATAAAAGTAAGTAATTACTGAAATAACCACATCAACTCCCAGTCATTAAAATCCTCCTAAACAGAGCTGGCATGATGGCTTAGGCTATTAGAAACCTTGGCAACCACCCAACGCCTACAATAGCTTCTAATTAATTGATCTCACCTCTAATCTGCTATTGTTAGCCCAGTGCTGATCATTTGTTTGGCCCACAGATCCTATTGCTCCTTCCTTTTGATTGTATTTGTTACTGTACCCTCTCTATCTCTTTCAATTAAGCACAGGTTAAGTGGTTCACCCGCAAGAGAATAGGAGATAATGGCACCAATCAAAGTAATCTCTTTAATTTGTTAAATGGATTACAGGGAAACCCCAGCCAAAGTGAAGTCATAGCTAGTGGCCTTCACTTGAACTATACACAAAGAGTATCTAATTATTAACCCACCACAAGCCAAACTTCATTGCAGAATAAATGTCTACAGAGTCAGCCAGGTATAAGCAGTTTTCAATAGCGGGGATGGCTGTCTGGCTAAATTGTTCCCATGGTGATATTTCCCCACTGGCTCCTTTCCCAAATTTCTTGCTTCCCTTCCCTTTCCAGTGCAGCGCACATCCTCATATACCATTCAAACTACTGCCCGGCACTCCAGTCCAGACACTAGATTTATACACTCTGTAAGGACATGCTGTAGCTAAAATTCATTTTTCTTATTTATACTATAAATGCTAATGCAGTTTCGTAGGCATGATGATTCTAGGTTCTGCTGACTCTGAAAAAAAAATATGTTTAAGAGTAAACAAGTTTGTCCTTAAGCCGATAAGTGATCTTCCTTCTCTCTGTGACCCTGCTTTTTCTTCCCCTTAAACACATCTGATTCTGAGACCCGGGGTGAGGGTAGAGGACAGAAAGACGCCACTCCACTAGGATTCTGGCTCCACACGTGTCCTTGGTTTGTCCCACGAGCAGGCAAGCAAGCAAGTGAGCAAAGAGTGTTGAAGCGAGTCATCTTTCAGGAGGTTAAGAACAACGGGTAAGAGCAAGAATCACATGAAAGGCGGAAAACACACAAAATAAAACTCTGTAAACTTTTCAAAGATCCTAATTTGAGTAACTCAGTAAATATTGATAGAGCCTCTGTGTCTCCTGGTTTTCCAGTTTTCTGGGATCACTGTTTTTCTCCAATTTCCAATGAAAATGATCTGACCTCCAATCTCTCACACTCTGCAGTAAGTCCAGTGACCTTTCCAACATGTGGAAGTCTGTCGGAGAAGGCTTCTGTCCAGGTTATTTCCACTCAGCATTCTTGATCTTGACCCATCTCTCGACCTCCACTCCCTGTCTTGCCTCCCGGAATACGATACTTGACCTTCTTATCTTCCCTCTTCAATCCAAGGACTGGCCTAATCCCTCTTCCTTCATTTTTCAATGTACCACTGACACAAGGTATGTGATATAATTTTACTGACATTTGGGGCAAAATCGTCCAGAGGGGCATTTATAACACAGAGTAAAACAGGAAATGCTGGCTTTGTTCTTCCTTAGCCTTTCCCAGGTTAAGTGTTGCCCCTCTCAGTTCTCGGACCACTCTTTGAAACGAGAGGGGCACACCTTTTGACAGTTTCTCTTTGTTCCCCAAACTTTGTAAGTAGCTAATAAGTAGTCTGGGATTACTAACACTTGCTCTCTAGTTATTAAGAGGAGAAAAATGAGATGTGGAATGAGTCTAATGAAATCCCTTCTATTATAGTTCACTTCATTGTTTTCTATATTCCCACTCCACCGACTACCTATTTTTTGAATTTTTGTGATACACGTGTATTTTAAGGCTTTTACATAAATTATCTCATTGAATCCTTACATCATCCCCATGATGTAAATTTCATATTACAAACCTCATTTTGCAGAAGAGGAAACTGACTAACCTAGGGATGTTCTGCTTTTGTATGAGACCCTCTTTATGCCTCTAACTTTGCTGCTCACTTTAGGATACTCTCCTTCAGTTGAACACACACGAATTAGGAACCTATGGTGACTGAACTTCGCATTGGACATCCAACCATGAACAAAGGGGCCTAGTTACTGTCCTCGTGGGGCTTCTAGGCTAGAGGGCATAAAAATATCAAACATGTATGATTCTGAGGGTGGCGCATATTATCACAGAGGGCAGAGCACTGAGTCCTCCTGTGGCTGACGGGATGAGGATGGTTCAGGCAATGAGCCAGGTGCTGAAAAATCCGCACTGAATGACTTAGGACTCTGAGTTCTTAAGGGAGCTGCATAGAGGGCCTGCGAGTACAAGGAGCTCACCACTGTGACTGAGAAGCCTGCAGGGTCGCTGAGAGCACAGTGGAGGGGACATGAGAGTATGGGGCCAACAGACACGTTAGAACTTATTTAAAAAAACAAAAACAAAAAACAACATTCCTAAGCTTCTAGGCAGAAGTCGACCAGCTGGTCTCCTTTGGTCTACGGGGTTGAGAACAGGCTCACACCTCTTCCTTCCCTCCTGCCCTGGCCAGCCTCTGTGGGTCTAGGACCTTCCCCACCCCGTTTCTGTCAGGCTTGGTCATTGGCTTGCCTTGGCCAACGGAAAGTGTGTAGCAGTGACAGGGGGCGTCCCAAGCCTAGGTCTTCAGATGCCTTAAGTGTTTCCTGTTACCCACCCCCGCCTTGTACTTCTGCCCTTACTGCCGGAAGGATATGTGAGGAGGCAGCTGCTGGGTGCAGAACAAGGAGATACGAGGAGCAAAGCTGGACTCAGGGCTCACTCTCACCAAGCCCTGCAAGGCCCTGCAAAGCCCAACTGGCCCACAGACAAAAAATGCCTCTGTTATAAACCCCTGAGATTTGGGGGTTGTTTGTTTCACGGCCTTATTACAGCAGATACACACAGGATGTGCCTCGGGTCCCGCTTCCAGACAGCCAGGCTCCGTCTGTGCTCGTGTTATCACGGTCTCAGCAGCTCTGGTGTTCCCTCCTCCCACTACGTAAAGCGGCTGTCCCTCTCCACCCCCCATCCCACTCACTCTTTGGTTGTTTTCCTGCTTTATTTTCCCTTAAACTATAGGAAACCATTTTATACACGATGCATTTACTTACTTCCTGTCTTCTTCACCCCAGCCCACCCCACCCAGAAGGTGCTCAGCTAATACATACTTTGTTGTGTAATCGAGTGACTCTGTCTAGGGTGGTTCCCAGCCATGGCTGCACACTGGAATCACTTGGGGGAATGAAAGAGCCAAACGACAGCCTGGCTCCCAGTAATATTCTGATCAAATTGATCTGTAGGGAGGCCTGGTCTTCGGGCTTTACAAAGAACGTCCTGGGTGATTCTCCTGTGTAGCAAAGGTGGAGAACCATTGAACAATGGGCGTGTTTTCCCAAAGGCAAGGCCTGCTCTGAGTCCTACAAGATGAGAGGGGATAAGCCTGGTGAAGAGGGTGGGGCGGGGCTAGAACTGCACTGTCCAGCAGGGCGGGCGGTAGCCACCAGCTGCCTGTGAGCACATGAAATGTGTCTAGTCCAAACAGAGATGTGCTGTAAGGACAGAATACATGCTGGATGTTGAAGACTTCGTATGGAGAAGGCAACATAAGTGATTTCATTAATTTTTATCTTGGCTACGTGTTGAAATAGTATTTTGAATATGCTGGGTTACATGAACTATACTGTGGAAGTTGATTTCACCTGCTTCTTTTTTTTTTTAATGTAGTAATGGGAAAGTTTAAAGCTGCAGGGGTGGCTCGGGTATATATCTAGTGGGCAGCTCTGGTCTACAGGGCTTTCCAAGCCAGAGAGACAACTCGAGCAAAACCCAGAGTAAGAAGGATCCCAGGGCGGGGGGTAGGTCTCTGCATGCAGCGAGGTTGGGGCACACAGGGCCAGCAGTGCAGGGTGTGGCAGGCCAAGGGGAGCATGGGGGTCCGGCTACTGAGGCCTGATCACTGCGCTTAAGACGGCAGCCGTATCCTGGAGGGGCTAGAAAAGGGTCTCTCTAAAAGCACAGGTACTCTGTGGCGGACGATAAGAGGCGGCTGGAAGATCCCAAGGAAGTGAAATATTTGCAACAGTGGAGGCAAGTGCCGGCTAGCAACTGCTTTCCTATTCTAAGGCACTTACAGGTTGATTCATGGGCAATTTGAAACCATAAGCAGTTACAGTGATGAAACATATAGACCAAACGATATCACATTCCTTATCTTTGCCGGTGAGCACACTTTCCCCTCTGCCTGCTGTCACACACACTGTCACCTTGAAAGGTGTTATCCCATCACTGCCTCTGACGGGCTGAGCGGGGAAATGTCACTTCAAACGGCATCATGAGATATGGGCCCATTCAAAGAAGTATTAGGCTGCTTCTAGGACAGCCAGCCTCCTTCAGTAAGAGGCAAGAGGAAAGAAACTCCAGGCATAACCAGAATAGAATGTCATGTAAATATAATTTCCACCTCAGTGCCCATTAGGTGATGATTTTAAAGGACAGTTATAAAAACTCTGGAGAAAGAAATGAAATGATTGCACAAGTGAGTAGCTGGAAAGACTTGGGCATAAAAGGAAACATCAGCTTCTCAGGCACAGTAACTGAGGCCAGTTAGAGTTCTTTGTTAGATATGCAAACATCAGTGATGATTCTACGCTCAATGCAACATGTGGATCCACACAGAAAACACGAAATGTTCCCCTGGACTCTAAACGCAGTGGCTGAAACTACTTAGTATCGGTCACGCCGTTCCCCACTGTGCACTGAGACAGCTGCGGCCATTTGGGTAAACACAGGGCACTATTTGAGGCTTGCGTAGTATCATTGTACAGTGTGTATAAAATGTATATGAATTAGTTGGCATGTCAAAAGATAAAACATTTCTTCCCATTGGTAAATATGAAGAGTTTTGTTTGATCAGATTAAGTAGGAAATGGTATTCCATACATTTATAGGATTTGGGTATGCATGGAGATCAACCGTCTCATTGAACAGGGGAAGACGCCGAGGCCCAGGAGGGGCAGGGACTGGCCCACGGTCCACACCAAGGCAGCAGGAGGGCTGGAAGTCAAGCCTGAGTCTCCCATGTCTCTCTCCAGGGCTCTTATTTAACTTGCTACCTGTGGTTGCCCAGGGGCTGAGATGTCTGGAGTAAAACACTTGAGGTGCTGGGAACAGGATTTAGGATCTTTGTTCTCAGCTCTGGTACATGCCAAAATATCTGCAGGAATTTAAAAAATCTTCATTACAAACTAGAGCAATTAACTCAGACTCTCTGGGGATGCAGCCTAGGCATCTTTCTTTTTTAAAAAGCTTTCCAGAGGGTTCTAATCTGTTGTGAGAATTACTGCCTAAGGGGGTCCCTGAGTAATCTTGGAGAAGATCCAGCTTCCAAAGGCAGGGCATCACCTACCCGAGACCTCTGCTACAGAGAAGGCAGAGCTCACACCAGCAATATTATCTTGACCTCAATATGTTTTTGTTAGTCAGACAGATACTGGTGAGTTGCAAAGTCACCTTACTGGTGCACATAAGTAGGAAATCTTGGTACATGTACCAGCCCTGACCAGTTGATGCCAGCTGTGTTCTTAGCCCGTACAACAGTGGCTTTTCCCTCTCCAAACATGCCACCAGGATGATACAGAGCCCAAGTTAAACAAATTTTTAAAGCAAGCTTAGAATTGTCCATAGAACTTCCCACAGTGATGAAAATGTTCTATTTGTGCACTGTCTAATATAGTTGCCCCAGTCACATGGCTGCTGAGTAATGTTGCAAGTAAAATTAAGAAGTTGAATTTTAACTTACTTTATTTTAATTATTTTATATTTAAATTTAAATAGCCACACATGGTTAGTGACCACTGGATTGGACAATGAAAAGAAGGTCTTAGAATTGTTTCAAGCAGGTATGCAATATAGAATTCGCAGATGACAAGAATAAGTATTTTAATTTTAAACAGCATGGTTGCCTATTCATTCTCTACATATCATTAACTTGCTCAGCGGGACTGGACATTAAAAAATAACATTAGCAGATAGTGGTCTGTGACAATGAAGGCACAGGAAATATTAATTTTTAGAAGTGCATTTGGTTTTCCTTTGTGAACAAGATTACTCAGTTGAGTGAGAACATTTCTGATTCGGAATATTAAAGTCTATGATGAGAATGAGTTTTAGGAATAGCAAGGATCTCATAGCAATTGCCTTGCTCTTAGAAGCTTGAGAGTCGTGTTGCAGGAATGATGGAGCTAATGACAACCTTTCTGTAGAAACTCTTCCAAAGGCACGTTATTTGAATGCCAACATCAACTTATTCTCCCAGAAGCACAGAAAGCACCAAACTCTCCTCATGCAAAGGCCCTTGGCCAAAGAACATCACTAAACTTTTCTGATCACTTCTTTCAGTCCAAGAAACAGACACTCTTTAAGGCTCTGCATTTACAATGAGGTTCTTGGGATGCTGGTATGCTTGTCCTATGTGACTTTCCAACAGTTAGTTATTTTTGGTTAGCACTTTATTTTTCATATGAAAAACCATATCATGTTGATGGAAATGCAAACCTGCTGCCACCTCTATCTGGGTATTTTATCTTATTCTTAAATACTTGTCAGTGTTTCTTGATTTACACTAATAAAAATTGAGGAATCGTACACTTAAGCCATATTCCATCATACTTGGTGGTTGTAATAACAGACCAACCTCACTTTATTATTGCAGAATCAGACGTTATGAGAGAACCCTGGTTCTTTGCCAGCACTGTTATGAGCATTATTTGTATTTCACTGAAAGGTGGAACAGGTGATTCATTTCTGCAATGAAAGAAGATCCAGTCAGGGGATGGTTTGATTTAGAAGACAGAGCGCGGCTGCGGGTGCCTCAAGGCTGGAGTTTAAGTCCTGACACCAAAGTTACCAGCAATGTAACCTTGGGAACTTAGTTTTTCCAAGATCCATTTCCCTTATCTACACAATAGGTACAGGAACAATATTACCTCAAGGGGCTGTGAGAACACAGGATGATGTATGTCTTCATGTTTTGTAAGCTGAAAGTTTTATCCAGGTGTGAATTTACAGGGTAGGATAACATGGCCAATTCCTCTCCCAGAAAGTCAAGTCCAGTATATAACCCTTCTTTTTTACAGGTTTATGGTGAACTTGAGCCAATAGGTACACATTCCATTTTTGTTAAAAAAAATTTTTTTTTGTGATAAAATATACATAACAAGTATTTTAATATTTAACTTTTAAAAGTGCACGTACAGTGCAATGGCATTAAGTACAGTCACGCTGGTGTACAACCATCACCACTACCCATATCTAGAACTCTCTCATCTTCCCGACTGAAACTCTGCACCACTAAACGAAATTCCTCACTCCCACCTACCTTCCCCCACTCTAGCCTCTGGCAACCACCATTTTACGTTTCATCTCTGTGAATCTGACCATTCTAGGTACTCATTATAAGTGGAATCATATCATATTTGTCACTGTGTCTGGCTTATTTCACTTAGTATATAGTTGACCCTTGACAACATGGCATTGTTGATGGGTCCGCCTACACATGGATTTTTCCCCATAACTATATAAAGAACTATAACTGTAGTTTTCTTCCTTATGATTTTCTCTAGCTTACTGTATCATAAAAAAAAAGAATATAGTGTATAATACTTATAACATACAAAATATGTGTTTCATGACTGTTCTCAGTAAGGCTTCTGGTCAATAGCAGGCTTTTAGTAGTTAAGTGTTGGGGCAGCCAAAAGTTATATGCCTATTTTCAACTGGGGGGGTTGGTGCCCCAACTTCATTGTTTAAGGGTCAACTGCAATGTCTTCCAGTTTCATTCATGTTGTAGCATGTACAAGAATTTCATTCTTTTTTAATGTTCGGTAATATTGAATTGTATGGACATGCCACGTTTTGTTTGCCTAGTCTTCTGTTCAGGGACACTTTGGGTTGTTTCTACCTTTTGTCTGTGGTGACTCGTGTTCCCGTGAACGTGTGTGTATGAATATCTGTTTGAGTCTCTGCTTTCAATGCTTTGGGTTTAGACTCAGAGATGGAATTACGGGATCATTTGGTAATTCTATTTTTACTTTTTTGAGTAACTGCCATAGTTTTCAACAGTGGCTGCCCTATTTTACATTCCTCTCGGCAACACAAAAAATCTGTTTCTCTACATTTTCACATACAATTACTTTCCTTTTGTTTTTGTTTTTAAAATAATTATCTTAATGGGTAGTATCTCATTTTGGTTTTGGTTTGCATTTCTCTAATTATTAGTGATGCTGAACATCTCTGTATATGCTCGTTGTTCTTTGTATAGCTGCTTTGGAGAAAATATCATTGAAGCCCTTTGACTATTTAAACATGACACTCTTCACGCCAATGAGAGTATACACATTTGGTTAAAAAAATGTTTTCCACGATCCAGCAGCAAAGTCCTAATGTCCTTAAAAGTAACCGTTAAATGAGTACCATAGTTATTATTATTACTGTTATGTTAATCATTTATAATTATTATTATATGATTGGGCCCTAGCCATGTTCTAGGCACTGTACTAGGTTGTGCACATGTTTTAACTTGTTGGTTCTTCACACCTGCTCTTCAAAGAAAGTTTTGTTAACATTCCTATTATATAGTTAAGAAACAGGCTTAAAAAGCTAAGTAACTTGCCCAAGGCCCATGAAGTTATTAAATGGAAGAAGTGGGACTTGAACTCAGGTACTCAGACTCCAGATTCCTTGTTCTCAACCACCACATATTACTATTCTCAATGATGGATGCTGCTCAATGATCCACTGACGAACCTTATGGGACATGCGTGTTAGAGGGACAATAAATAATAGGTTATTGCTCATGATCTCTCATTTCAGAATACTTAAGGAGATTCATGCCCTCATTTCTATGACTATTCTATGTTCTTCTGAAGTGATTCAGCAATATGGCTATCATTTGCTATTATTGAACAGCCCAAAGATGAGATATATTTTGGAACATACCCAAAGAACATATTCCTAAACACCATGCTCTCTTGGCTTGACAGTTTACTAGAGGGAAAAATGTGAGTCATAATTACTTTTGGCATTGAGCACTCTTATGTACTGGAATAGAATATTTAACCTCATCCATTTATTCCAAAATCTACTGAGTGGTTATCACGTGCTAGGTACTATTCTGGGTTCCAGGTATACAAACTGACTAAAAGCCTCACTCTAATGGGTGGCAAGGGGGGATGTGACAGGCATTGAACATGCGGTTGCATAACAATTTCAATATCAAGTAATACTGAGGAGTAGGAAGAAGAATAAAGCAGGTAAGAGGAGAGAGAGTTTCTAAGGTACAAGGAGGGGATGACAGGGTTGTCAGGGAAGGCTTCTATGATGAGATGATGTTTGAAAGAGACCAGAACAAAACGAGAAAACGAACAATAGGCAAAGAGCATCTCAGACAAAGTAAACAATGAATCAAAGGCCCTGGGACGAGAGGCTCGTTGGAAGGTTTGTGTAACAGCAAGAAGCGGGAGAGAGGGGAACTGAGTGAAAGTGGGGGCTGAAATATATTAACCCTGCTGTTCCTTGAATCGTCTAAGCTAACAATGAAATTCATTAAAAATCAGACTGCGGTGAGGTCCAGTATTGTAATATCCTCTATCTAGCATATGGGGAAATAACATGGAAAACATAAATTTGCTTTTGTAGAGCACATAGAACCTGGATTATTTTTCTGTGTTCTGGGTGATCACAAATCAGACGTATTACAAACGAAAAGAATTACCCAGCAGGGAAGGCACTTCTGACTCTAGATGAGAGATAGTGTGTGTGCATACCTGTGTGTGCACACGCCCAAGTGGAGCCGGAGATTTATTTCTTCTCCATCAAATGATGAGCCCTCTAATGCTGGATACATTTGCTCTTTCAAAAAACCAGTGATGGTCACCAAATCCTCGCAAATGGAGAAGGAAAAAAGAAATCTACCATTGAGATTTGTTAAAAGATTGAAAAACAGGGTTCACGTGGGAGGGTTTGTCTGTGAGTTCAAGTGCAGATTTTTTTATCATAAAATTTTGTTTAAAAAGTTTTACCATTCAATTATATGTTCTCACAGATAATTAAAAATATATATACCTCTTCCAAAGATAAAAACTTTGACAAATTATCAAAATTAAGAAAATATATTAGTTTCAATAGTATGTGTATACATCTACCAAATTTCCATATTGGATTTCTATTGTTAATTCTAAATATCTCAACCCACACATTGATGTTTCTCTCTCTCTCTTTCTCTTTCCCTCCCCCCTCTCTAAAAATAAAAATAAATAAATGAAATCTTTAAAAAAAAAGAGTTGTCACCAGAAATAACTTTAAATAAATAAATAAATAAATAAATAAATATCTCAATCCATAAACACTGGAAAATAAGAGTGCTTAATTCTATGCCATTATTACAAATAATGGCCTGATTTTTACTATATATTTAACCAAATACTGGAGTAACCACAAATTATAGCCCTTCAGTTCATATAAAATGAACTCCTACCCAGATAACTTCCACATTTGAACAATTTAAATGACTGCATTTCAAAAATAATACCCAAACATTAAGAATCTCTTTGCAAAAAGAGCCTGTCATGTTTGCTATGGAGTAAAAACACCCTCAGCCGTGTGC
The DNA here is from genome assembly GCA_004026765.1 of Micronycteris hirsuta. Classification (NCBI taxonomy): domain Eukaryota; kingdom Metazoa; phylum Chordata; class Mammalia; order Chiroptera; family Phyllostomidae; genus Micronycteris; species Micronycteris hirsuta. The sequence goes on along the minus strand of PVJI01000289.1, from coordinate 29,364 downwards.
AGGAAAGGAAGGTTCTGTGGGATTTCCAGTTTCCAATCACCGCTGTCAAGCATGGAATTTTGTTCTCACAAACAAGAGGATACTGAGCAAGAGGTAACAAAATGAAGACAGACAAAGAAGTAGGTGGAAGACTTAGGAAAACCGTTTGAATTTGGAGAGAGAGAGAGAGAGACTAAAAATAAAGACAACAAAATCCTCTGGAAAGAGAATTTAGTGAGTCCCAGCTAAAGGCTACCGTGGGACTGATGGCTGCAATTCAGTCTCCAAAGAGAGGCCTTCCCTGTGTGAACAATTACAAGTGGCGGTGCTACCCCCATGTCCCCACAATGCCTATTACATTATAGTGGCTCAAAATTAATATTATATGATCTATCAATCAAGTCTGAGGAAAACGCAGGTGCTTAATCAGTCCTGAGTCAGAGTCAAACCGTCCTCCATCTTGAGGTGGGAGCCTAGGACAATGCCAGCTTCTGCCGTGATTGTATGTTTTCTGTAATGTTTCAACCTTATAAAAATTCATAAACATGTTATTTTCTATTTCACAAAAGACATTTCCATTGGACTGCACTAAAATAAAATAAAGCAACATGTAAACTTGGCTCCAAAGTAATTAAGGAAAGTAAAATAAAATAAAGCAATATGTAGTTTTGGCTCCAAAGTAATTAAGAGTAAGTTAATTGTTAATAAGCTGTTCAGTGAGTTCTCTCAGACTTTTGGAAGACGCCAGCAACAAAAAACCAGGAGAGAGACTGAATTCACATGGCATCGTTCAAGCTTTTGGCAAGATGTCCTAGCCTTTGTCTCAGATTAGAAAACAAAATAGTGGCTCTTGCCCACCCTATCTAAGGAGTGAACAAAAACAGCCCCCCTCACCTAGGGCTCTCCAAGGTGTACTGGGATGATGGTACCCCTCAGAGTACTCCACGCTTTCTTCCCCATTTCCTCAGATTACAGATTGACCGGGTTACAATTTAGCAAGAACTTTAAATTCAGTGAAAAATACTGTCAGCTTTATAGACAAAGTTGTTTGCAAAAAAACAGAATCAACCTCTTAAAAAAAATAGTACCCCAACTCACAAACACATCCTATTAGTTTGCCCTGCCACTAACTGAACTGCTGAAAAAGTAAGGAAGGCGCCTGAAAACTTATGAATTCTGTTGCGTCGCGCAAAACAACCTCCTAATATCCCTTGCCTTTGATGGCTTCTATTACATTCTAGAGCTCTAAGAGAAATAAGCTTGTCAGTACAAAATGCCTTAAAGGCCTCTCCCCCTTCAGAACTGCTGAGAAGACATAGAATTTGTTGACTGAGGGGAGGTGATCAGTGTGTCCCCCAGAGACAGCATCAAAGGCAGATGCTGTAAGCAACCGCAGATTGAATGTGCCTCTCCCCTCCGCCTTTCCTCCCCAGCACACTAACCTTCCCCTGGGACTGACTCTCATTAAACTGACAGAATGATCATGTGTGGACTCATGGTTAGGCCCAAGGATTTTCCCAAAGACCAAGGTGGCTTTGAAAGATAATACACAACTCATTTTTACACTGGAGGCCCATTGCCTATGTGTCTTAGAAGTCGGCTGGCTGAAAAATGCCAAATGGAGCCAGCTAATTCACTCAGTTCTTTCCTTAAACCCATGAGGCTAAAGGCTATTGAGTTTCATGAGAAATAAACAAAATTTCAAATTAACTACAGTGACCTCCCATTTACGTAGACTGGTCCCCGAAAGGATTGTTTGGGTTGGCAGACGAAAGCGGTTAACTCAGAGTTACTGTGTACTGTGCTGGCTGACACCAGGCAAGTTATTTAATCTTTCGTGCCTCAGTTTCCACACTCACAAAACGGGAATAGTAACTGCATCTATACCAGAATATGGTTAGAAAAACTAAATGAATGAACACATGAAAAGCACTAGGACAATGTCTGATGCATAATAAGAGACAATAAATCTTAGCTATGATAATAAGAGTAATGTGACTTATTCATATCAAATATTGGTTTACCAATTTTCATAGAAATGGAATTATTATGTGAGTGACTGTACTTACTGAGCACAGGTCAATCCTTCCTCTGTGCTGGTCCTTAAAGAGATTTTAGGTTATGTCTAGGTATTTGTATTATCTACATTGTTTCAAAAATATTTACTGAGGGTCTACTATTTGTTCTTAATGTAGAAGTTCAAAAAATAAGAAAAAAATTAACAAAGAATGCTAGAGATAAGCACGGGGTTTTATAGGAACATGGGAAAGACATCATGGTAGGCAAAATAACAGCCTGTCCAAAGATGGCCAAGCCCTGACCTCCAGAAACTCTGACTATGCTGCATACATGCCAAAGAGGAATTAAGTGTCTAAATAGTTGACTTTGAAATAGGGAAATTACTTTGGATTTTCTGGGTGGGCACAATGGAAACAGAGGGTCCTTAAAACTAGGGGAGGGAAGCAGAAGAATGTGTGAAAGTGACGCTGTGTGAGAAGGACTTAAGCAGCCATCGCTGGATTTGAAGCTGGAGGACGGGGACCATGAGCCCAGGAAGGTAGGTGGCTCATAGAACCTGAAAAATTCAAGGAAACAGAGCCTAGTCAAAGCCTAAGGAAAGGGACAAGCCCACAGAAACTCTGATTTTAGTCCTGTGAGACCTACGAAGACTTTAGACCACGTAACTGTAAGCTAACACATTTCTGTTGTTTTAAAGCATTACGGGTGTGGTAATTTGTTATAATATACATAGAAAACTAATGAAGGTACAGAGTCTGACTTGGGAGTGGAAAGGTGAGAAGGGATGGAGATAAAAAAAGTCTCAGGGAGAAGTCATGGCTGAGCATTAAAGAATGACCAGAAATTGTGTAGTGTGAGGGTAGAAGGTCCAGTTTGGATAAAGACTAAGATGTGAATCTACAAATTGCTTCAGGTAGTACGGACATTTTAATGATGTTGATTCTTCCAATTCACGAACAGGGTACATGCTTCCATTAGAAATAAAGGAAAAAATAAACATATGGGTCTACATCAAATTGAAAAGCTTGTGCATGGCTAAAGAAACCAGCATCAAAATGGAAAGGGAACTGACTATATGGGAGAACGTATTTACCAATGATACATCAGACAAAGGTTTAATCTCCAAAATATATAAAGAACTCATATGATTCAACACCAGGAAGACAAACAATCCAATTAAAAAACAGGCAAAAGACCTGAATAGACACTTCTTCAAGGAGGACATACAGAGGGCCCATAAACATATGAAAAAAAATGTTCAACATCACTAGCCATCAGAGAGATGCAAATTAAAAACACAATGAGGTAACACTTCACACCTGTCAGAATGACTATCATTAATAAAGCAATAAACTGCAAGTTTGCTTTGTTGCTTTGGCAAGGCTGTGGAGAAAAGGGTACCCTAGAGCACTGTTGGAGGGAATGCAGACTGGTGCGGCCACTGCAGGAAACAGTATGGAATTTCCTCAAAATTTTTAAAATGGAATTGCCTTTTGATCCAGTGATTTCACCAGGATTCCCTAAAAATCAAAAATTCAAAGGAACTGAGGCATCTCTATGTTCATAGCAGCACTATATACAGTAGCCAAGTGTTGGAAACAGCCTAAGTGCCCATGAGTAGATGAATGGATTAAAAAACTGGTATATTTACACAATGGAATACTATGCAGCAGAAAGAAAAAAGAAGGAATTCTTACCCTTTGCAACAACATGGATGGAACTGGAGACTATTATGCTAAGTGAAATAAGCCAGCCAGTGAAAGACAAATACTATACAGCATCACTTATAAGAGGAGTCTAATGAACAAAATAAACTAATGAGCAAAACAGAACCAGAGACACGGAAACAGGGAACAGACTTACAGCTTCCAGAGGAAAGGGATGGGAGGAATGATAGAAAGAAGGGGAAGGGATTCGTCACAGAACATGTATGAAGGACTCATGGACATGAACAATGGTATGGGGATGGGGTGTGGGACCTGGGGGGTGGGTGGGCTGGATGGAGGAGTGCAAAGGGGGAAATTGGGACAACTGTAATAGAATAAACAAGAATTAAGACTAGGATGTGACAGTTTCGTTGACCCATTGAACAAAGTCTGAGAGGTAGAATGTTTGAAAATGAGGCTTGATTAATCGGCAGCAGTCCAGTTATTGGGAGCTTCCCAAAATAGGCAGTCTAGTCTTTAACCTATTAAAAAAGGGGGGGATCTCAGTGGGTTTTAATCCGTAAGGGAATAAGAAGATCATCTTTGTGTTTTGGAAACATTTCTAGGGTAGCATGATGGAGGATGGGCTGGAAGAGGGCAGGCTAAGTGAAAGGAGGCCATGTAAGAGGTCCAAGTGAGAGGCAGTGGAGTCTGAAATAGGCAGAAGGAGTCAGAAGAGAAAGGCAGTTCCGATTTGGGAAACAGCGGCTGGCAAAATGATCAGGCATTAGTGATGGTCTGGATGCAAGACATTAGGAAGAAGATGAAATCCAGAAAGACCTCTGCATTTCTACCTTGAAGCTGCCCTCAAATGAGATACAGAATGGAGAAGAAGGAGAAGTAGATTTAGGGGGTAGATGATAAGTTTCTTTTTGAATGATTTGGGATGACCAGATGGAGACACACAGCTGACAGCCAAACAGATACATCTGGAATCCGTGGGAGCCTGGGCTGATGACATTGGATTTGACATCTCAAATGAGGAGTTGCGATCTGCATATGAGGAATAATTTGAAGAGTATGAGAATAGTGGGCTAATCTGTTCTTCCCTTTAGAGGTTTGTTAATGTTTTTCTCATCTAAAGAATGGGAACAAATCCCAACTAAGTGAACTTTTTGGTTATTTAGCTAATGTATAAATGGTAGGCAAATATCTGGGACATTTCTCCTTTAGATTAGGAATTTCTTATTAGCTTAAATCAGAACATGAAGCCTCCAAAAACCTGTATCTATGTATTTCTCCTTCTACACAAAATACTGCAGCTTTCACTGTGAACAAAGCTTTGCAAAGTCCCAGTGTTCTTGCATTTGCTTCTTCCAACCAGACTTAAAGGAATGCAAATGGGGTCCCCTATTCCAAGGAACACTGAGCCCTGGGTATCAGAGGCAGGTCTCAGAACAGCCAGTACAAACAGCAAACAAAGCTGATACTTCGCTGGGCCTCGTGCCCAAGAAAACCAGCCACACACGAACTCACACCATGGGGGAAGGAGAAGGGAAAAAAGTTCCAAAAACAAAATGAGGAGAGAAAAAGAAAGGCTGAGAGGCTGGCTCCACACTGACTGGCCCCCACATGAATGTGTGAGAGAGAAAAAAGGAGAAAAGCTTCCCTAGACTTGCTCAGGAAATGGGCTGCAATCTCTTGATTATTTGGAAAGACCAAGAGCTCTGACTCCATGGAGAAAGGAGATGACTTTGGTTCCTCTATAAAATAAAATAGGTTTTATTTGAAAAAATCAGAAATTCTTTAATATCTATATTTCTTATATGTAGAAGTCATCCTACTTGAAGCATTTATTTGGAAATGTATGGATTAATTAAGATAATGATAGCTGCTGGAACAGATAAACCTGAAACCTCAGTGGCTTAACACAATGGAAGATTATTGTCTTGCTCATGTAAAGTGCACCGATTGGAAGGGAGCAGGTAGTGCGCTGCTCTGCTCCAGGCAGTCACTCAAGCACCTAGGCTACAGGTAGTTCTGTTACGTATAACTTGTTACTTCCTACATTGCCCAGGACATTGGCAGAAAAGGGGAGGAAGAGAGTAAGATTTGTACAGCAGATTTTTATTTATTCACCAGGTCAACAGTGATATACGATACTTTTGCCTACATATCACCAGCCACATTGAACTTGGTCACATGGCCACAGCTAAATCAAAGATGTTGTGAGATGCGGCCTCCGGCAGGGCAACCTCTTTCCAGCAAACATTCCATATGTGGAAAAGGAACACTAATTATTGGTGAAAGCAAGATTTCTCTTCCCCAATGGATTTACTGTTCTTTACCACATCCATTTATCATATTGGTTAGAAAAAGAAACAGAGGAAGATAGGAAGTCACATCATCAAATTAATACATTTTCTCTGTTTCATTATTATTTCCTGAGAGGAGGGCCACTGACATTTGGGGTGAGACAGTTCTTTGGTTGCTGGGCTGTTTCTCACACAGTGGCATGGTCGCATCCCTGATCCATGCCCACGGATGCCAGAGCACTCCCAGACACCGTGACAACCAAAATGCCACATGTTTCGAAATATCTTCTTCAGGGTTGGCACTGCCATGGCTGAAAACCACATACAGTCACAATTTCAAGGTATTGGCTAATTCTTAACTTTTGCTGGATTGGGTTATCAGAATCATCTCACAGAGCAAACCTCCCACTGGCTTCAACCTGATTAACATTCCCCTAGGAAGCCATGAATTCTGCCAGCATTAACATACCAAATGCGACCATCAGACAACGTGCGGACTCAACCGCAAGCATCACAAAAGAACGCTGTCCATCCAAAACAGTCACCTCAGGGTGGCTAGCTACTTAGTGCCACGATGTTACCACTTTTAAAAAAATTTCTTTTTTTGGTGGTTTCTTTTTTTTCATTGTTGTTCAATTAAAGTTGTACCCATTTCCCCTACCATTACTCTACCCCACCCTACCCACCCCACCCACCCCGACCTCCCACATTCAATCCTCCTCCCCCATTGTCTTTGTCCATGGGTTTGTTATACACGTTTCTTGATGACCCTTCTCCTTCTTTCCCCCGTTATCCCCCTTCATAGCCGCACAATTTACCATAGCCCAGTGCTGGAAACAGCATAAGTGTCCATCAGTAAATGAGTGGATCACAAAACTGAGGTTACCATTTTTAAAAATGTTTTTGAAACTCTCCTTTTGGAATTTTCTAAAGAGACAGTGCAACATAGAAACATGTAGTTATTGTACTTGAGGGGACTTCCTATGTTCCTTAGTCCAGTGTTCTATCTAATGCTTAGTCCTTCCTATTACACCTTTGCCAGCAGTTCTCCCACCTTTATTTATTGGACTGTGTCTGTCCCGAGGCACTGCCTTGAAGCTGAGGACAATGGAGTGATGAATGCCAGTTACTGACTTCATAATGGAATAAGGAAGACTGCTATGTAGATTAATCTTTACAATATAAGTGGGTAAACGCCACAGCTAAGGCAGGAAGGGACTGCTGTGGAATACAAATAAGGGATGGACTGAATGAGCTTCAAGAGTAGACCTTGATTTGTGGTTTGATGAAAAAGGTTGAATTTCCAGATTTTTGAAAAGCTAGGTGGTAGGAGGGGTATCATAGGCACGGACTTGAAGGACTACAGGTATTACAAGTGCCTAGGGGATGGAGGAGGTCTAAAATGAAAGAATAAAGGACCTGGAAAAGATAGAGGGGGAACAAGATGGGTGACCAGATGTGGATGGAAAGGAGGGGCTGGGGAACTGTGAAACAAAGGGCGTGCAGAGCCCCAGGGAGAGGGGGCAGCACTCACTGTTGAATTTGAAGGGACGTAGACACAGGGCCTTCGGTTTAAACATCTCTAATATTACAGACCTCCTGATAAGACTAACTTCATATCTGGACAGTTTTAGATGTTGCAAAGTTCTTCTCAACATTCAGCCAAAATCTGCCTCCCCTTAGTTCTTACCCCCTTGCCCTGACTCTCCTTTCTTAGAAATGCAGATGGAGCGTAATTACTTTTTCCACGGATCAGACCTTCAAGAATCTGAAGACAGTTGTTACGTCTCCATGAGTATTTGCTCTTTTCTAGGCTAAGTGCCCTCTTCATGTGTTCTTCTGTGAGGATGTTTTTAATCTCCATATTCTTTCTTATCACAGTCCTCTGTGTTGGACACATTCCAGTTGGGCAACATTTCCCTGAAAATGTGGTACCCATATGGAACACACAATTCCAAGTGTGGTTCCCCAGCACAATCTTTGATCTGCATTCGGGCATCAAATGAAGTTACCAAGCAGACATACCACATTACTAGTCATGCTGAACTTCCTGTCAATCATCTTGAGTGCTGCTGGTAAATTCATTCCCTACTCCATCGAGGGGCAGATGGTTTTTGAACGTGAGAGTGTAACTTTATATTGATCAATTTACATTTCCCTTGCTAAACGATTTGGTCTATTTTTCCAGGCTGTCAAGAGCTTTTGGAATAGTACTTCGGGTTTTATGATATCTTGGACAAACACAATATAAAGCCAATGTCCTCTTCTAAGTTCTTGATAACGAGACAAGGCTAAGACAGAACTCCATAAACTGCCACCCAATACCTCTCAAAAACAGGCTGTTTGTGTCGCTTTTTATCTTCATCCTTGGATATTCTTATATCTCCCCACATTTTCACATCTTTCATTTTCATATCTGGGTTGATCAGAGAAATCCATAAGTGGCCAAATTAGTTTCCTGAGTTTCCTTTATCTTTTCTGCTCCCCTGACTACATAGTCAGGATTTCATTTCTGACACCCTTCTATCCTTTTTGTGAAGGCCGTCTTTTGAATCATTGTTCATAAATTTCTACTGAAGTTTGCTCAGATGTTTAAAAATCCTGAAATCATGGTTATAAGCCTGATTATAAGCCACTTCCCAATATTGTGCCTTTTTCTGGTATAAATTTCAAAAATACATGGACATCCTTGGAGGGATCTACCTCTTTAACTAATTTCATTTTAATTCCTTTAATTTCTCCTTAATGACTAAATAAGTTTCCCTCACTGTGGCTCTTCCATTCTAGGAGATTATGTCAAAAAGAGTGGTACAGCACAGGGAAATAGATTTTCTAGACGGAGAGAACAATGTGAGAAAAAATAGCTAAGTACAGATAACGGCATATTCTGTGGGTTCTTCATGTGAGTATATTCAGCTCATAACTTTTAAGTAGACTGGCATTTTCTTGACAGCAGGAAAAGACCATATCTTTTCTATAGAATATTGGTTCTTTTGCTTCAATCATAGTGGAGTGGCAAGCCCACCATAGGGTTGAGTGAATGTCTTTGAGCAATTCACCACAACTACAACAAGAACATGGTTTCATGTTGAGATGCACCCATACTTTCATTTAGTGGTTGAAGCAATTAAGGACTTGGAGCTAAGTCCAACATGTAACACTATTCTTCATAGAAATATTTATAAACACAGAGACATTTGGATGATAGGTTAAGAGATAAGCACAAATAAATCAAAGTTTAGAAGGAAAATTTACCTTCAATAAATCTCTATGTTGTATACCTAATTCAATTAGATCTCCATTAAAAAAGAAACCTCAGTGAAAAGTCAGTAAATCTATAGGAAATAAATGTAATGAATTCACACACACACACACTCACACACACACACACACACACACACAACTATATCCACAGAGGCCTTTACTTGCTCAGTCCAAAGTTACAAAGGAATCACTTTTAGTTTTTTAAAAATTGTGCATTTAAAAGACCAGATTCTAGTTGTCTTTAGACTTTATTAGCTCAGCTAATAAACAGAACTGTGCTGCATAAACCACTCTAATATGATGTGAAATCTCTCCATAACAGAATCTAAAATCAGTTTTTGTATCTATATTATCAGCTCTATAAGAGACCTATACGGCACTTATTCAAGATAAAACATTAGCTTTTATTTTTTCACTTACAAGGTGCATAATGATTAAGAATTCCTGTTGCCAAGGGTGAAATGCTGCTCCCAACTCCAAGTTCAATTGTTTTGTGAATTTGTAATTGCACCCTTTCTGAGGGATGGGAAAGGCAGAGGAGGAAATTCACAAAAGTGACACAAAGTAGATAATTACAGAGTCCTATGAAGAATTTATAATGATGTTAAACGTGTGAGGGGAAGAAATTGTTTTTTCACAAAGAATGATCTCTGATCACTACCGCTAGCTAGATAACTGTAGATTTAAGGGCCCACCTTGTGTTCCAACAAGGAATTAAACATCAAAGTCCTGATCCCCAGCGAAAACTCCCATTTGTCTGTGAAGGTGGGAATGAGGTTTTTTCAGAGAGCTCACCAGGCACTGCCTTTATTCTCATTCTTGGTGACAGCAATGGGTAGGTGTTAACCCAAAACTAAATCTAAATTTAAAACAGTCGGCAAAGTTAACCTCTCAACCAATACCGAGGGCAGCCCCAAGTTGAGACAGAGAGAACTAGAAAGACGCCAGCATTTGCTGAGACTGTACCGGGTATCAGGCATTGTGCTGGCTGGCCCTTAAAAGTTCCATGTCGATTAATTAAGTAATGATTCATATATCCAATTTATAGATGACATCATCAAATATCCTAGAAACATATAAGTCGTCCAGTGCTACAGTCTGTCAGTGGCGGAGCCTAAATCTCTCTAAATACCATCACACAGTCTTCGGCTGCACCCTACCTCATTCTGTATTCTTCCTCCTTTCACCTAGATTCGGTTCCAAGTACTTTTAGGAGGCGGTTCCCCACCACCCAAATTATCCAGCACCCTTACACATATATCCCCAAGACCATGACTTGGTATTAAATATTTTAAGCATGTTTTCAATGCCCTCTTTTTAGGTCATGCATTTTAAAGAAAGCTGTCAGAGAAGAAAACACCAGCTGGCTACTGAGGGAGGCCTTCAATAATGGCATTGTCTTGGTGTTACATCCATCAGTTTCTTAGCTTTGCAAAAGCAGGAGTGGGAAATCTTTAGTTCATTCAGAGGTGATCAGGCCATAGGTCATTAACTAATGATCACCAAATTTGTAAAGAAACCAAAGACTAACTCAGATACTCATTTACTAAGTTAAGAAGCTGCCTATATCCAGGGAGGTAATTCCTCTTCTTCACAGAACTGCTGTTCAGTGAAAGGTACCAGAGAAATCAAAGAGAGGAAATATTCCCGACGTCTATCATCTAGGCCAGGGGTGACAAACCCATTTTCGCAAGAGGCCACATCAGCCTCGTGGTTGCCTTCCAAGGGCCGAATGTAATTTTAGGGCTGTATAAATGTAACTACTCCTTAACAGTCAAGCGAGAGCTCGGCATTGCTGCCAGGTAGAAACAAGGTGCCGGGCCAGATAAAACAAGGTGGAGGGCTGGATTCAGCCCGTGGGCCTTGTGTTTGCCACCTGTGGTCTAGGCTGTAGAAAGGCCTGATGAACTGTCTCCATTCCAGAGTAAATGCATATCTTTGCTGACCTGTATCAGCTGCATATATCCTTTTCCTTTACGTAACTCATGCTCATGAAACGTGGACAAATTTTTAACATCATATTCCTTTGTTTCTGTGAGTCATTACCTATCTCGTGGTATCATGTTAACCAACTAACACGCTGTCATTTTATTTCAGATCATTTCACCACATCTTCCTTAGAATACATTATTTTAGCAACATGTTTTTTAACACTTCTCTTAGGCTGTTTGGTCTGGATTGGTTAAGTTCATCCATTATGAAAGGGATGATGGGACAGCTGGATATCCACATTCAAAGGAATAAGTTTGGACCACTACCTCACACCATATACAAAAATTAATTGCAAATGGATCAGAGACCTAAATGTAAGAGCTAAAACTAGAAAACTGTTAGAAGGAAGTACAAGTATAAATTTTTGTGACCTTGGATTAAGCGATGATTTCTAAGATATGACACCAAAATCAAAAGCAAAGAAAGGGAAAAAAAGACAAACTGGATTTCATTAAAATTAAAAACTTTGAGGCTTCAAATGACATCATCAAAAAGGTGAAAAGGAAACCCAAAGAAAGGGAGGAAGTATTTGCAAAAATGATATACCTGATAAATGATTTTCATTCAGGATATATGAAAACCTCTTACAAACCAACAACAAAAAGACAAATAACCCAATTAAAAATGGCCAAAGTATTTTAATCAGCACTTTTCCAGAAAAGATATGCAAATAGCCAAATAAGCACATGAATAGATGCCCAGAATGATTACTCCTGAGGGAAAAGCCAATCTAAACCACTGTGAGATGCCTCCTAGGATGGCAACACTCACTAAGCCAGATAAGCCTAAGTAAGTGCTCGTGGGAATGTGGAGAAAGCAGAATCCTCATACATTGCTAATGGGAAGGCACCCTTGTGCAGCTGCTTTGAAAAAGTTTGTTCCTCAAGCAGAGAAACATGGAGCTACCATACGACCCAACAATTCTACTCCTAGGTATACACCCAAGAGAACTGAAAATATATGTTCATACAAAAACTTACACATTAACATTTATAGCAGCATTATTCACAACTGTAAAGAAGTAGAACCCACCCAAATATCCATCAACTAAAGAATGGATAAACAAAACACTGTATCTATATAGTGGATAGCATTTGGTCACAAAAAGGTATGAAATACTGATACATGCTACAACATGGGTAAACACTGAATATGTTTATTGTTAAGTAAAAGAGGATGCTCACAAAAGACCAGATATTGTATGAGCCCTTTTGTATGAAAAGTCCAGAATAGGCAAATCCATAAAGACAGAAATTAGAATATCGGTTGCCAGGAGCTAGGGGCAGGTGGAATGAAGAGTGACTACTAGTGGGTAAAGAATTAGATAGTGGTGATGGTCACACAGTTTTGTGACTATATTGTACTAAAGTCCATTTTATTGTTTACTTTAAATTTGGGAACTTTATGATAGGTGAATTTCAACTCAATAAAACTGTTTTTTAAAATGAGTATATATTAGTTATTGAGGAAAAGCTTATACATGATTATATTTTTGGAGTTTTCTTTTTGAACAAAGATTACCAGCCTATGTAAAACAAAGAACTATCTAGAACATACATGTCTCCTTCTCTGTAAGATACAGTAAAATGCCATACAGTATCGGAGATGTTTAAGTGGGAAGAGGAAAATAAATGACAAAAGGGAAAAGGAACAGAATATTTACTAAAATACTATTCTGGTCACTTTAAGAGCATTTAATAATGTTGTTTTGGGAAACCATCCTCAGAGATTGTCTAGTAAATGGCACCAACTTATTATGAGATCATTTTAGTTCTTTAGTAACCAAATTCTCTAAATGGACTGTCTAAATGCTGGATATTGTTCTATATAGAATTCCTCTGTTGTGAAGTATTAATGCAAGAAAGCTTTTAACTGTTAAAGGAAATCTTTTTAGATAAAAAGAGAATTTTAGTAAATGGAAAGATGGTAATTATGATAATAGCATAAGATATTCTCTTTTAAGCAAGACCAAAAGTACAGAAAAAGTATCAGTTGTAGAAAGGGCACAGTCAGATTAGTTCAGAACTGAAAACCTATTAACCTGTTTTTACAGTTAGGTAAAGAAATAGAATAATAGCACACACAAATATCAGAATAATGTTATTTTCATAATCCCTGAGGTTTTAAATGGAAATTCTATTAAAAAAGTATTTTAACTATAAGCATTGATGTGAGATCTTCCAGATAAATAATAACATCTAATTTCAAAAATAGTCATAGTGCTCATAAAAATATTATATGAGGAAGAGTTCTGTTGTGTTTTTCTAATACCCTCTACCAAATATTAAATTCAATGTAAAATGCTAGGTCACTGGCAAATCAGTGGAAGAGTATTAATGTAGCCTTTAGTATTTGTTTTCCTCTATGATACATGTATGTATTAACATTAAAGTTTAAAGCACCAGCTCATTCATATTTCTTAAAGTCCATAGTGAGGGAAAACAAGAATACTCCTTCCTTTCCCCTTCCTTCTTCTCAATTCTTCTCCTCTACCTCCCTCCATCTCTCTCTCTATCCCTCTTGCCCTTCCTTAGATCTCACATTCCATTTCTTCCTTCTGTTTTTTTTTAAGATTTTATTTATTTATTTTTAGGAGAGAAACATCAATGTGTGGTTGCCTCTCACGTGGCCCCCACTGGGGACCTGGCCCACAACCCAGGCATGTGCCCTGACTGGGAATCGAACTGGTGACCCTTTGGTTCTCAGCCTGTGCTTAATACACTGAGCAACACCAGCCAGGGCCCTTCTATTCTTTTTTATAAGTAACATAATGTCCATATATAAAGAAAGACTTTCTAGAAGAGGACTTTTTCTTCATTAGAAAGTCAGTAGGATGAGTATTTGGCCATAGGAATGTAAAGCAAGAAATTACCCACCTGTTGTTTTAAGGTAAGAACAAACAGGCTATCATTGTCTTTGAAATTATCTGGAGCTTAAATGCGATTGATAAGTAAAATTAGGTGGGATGCCCACCTATCCACCACATGTACTGTTTTTATTTACTGTTTAATTCTAATAGTCAATGTTGTTTTGGGCACAATTAATATTTGTTGAACGAATGTAGCAGGCCACAGACGTATATTTATAAGGTCATCCATTTGCACGATGAGATAACCACATCATGAATACATCAGAACTTTGAATATGTCTGGGAAATACACAAAAAGGATACCCAGAAAGGCCAGAGAAGATAAAATGAAACCTAAGGTCCCCTGAAACAATTCACATGTTCTTTTTTCTCAGGCTACGTAGACTTGCGGTTGATGATAACACAGGGCATCCAGAGATCTTTGATTCATATGACCCCAGAGGTGAATTTAATGGAAAAACAGAGGTGAGGAAAGTCTCATATGTGAATAAGTATTGGAGTACTTTTTGGCATTGTTATTCATAGATACAAGTACTGTGAGAAACATCTTGAGATTTCTATGTCTAGTTTAACACACAAATGAAAAAGTGAACAATAGTCAAAGAAGGACTTTTATAACAAGACATTTCCACCCCATGTGTATATTTGCATGTGTGTTTCTTCATTCTGTCCTATAACCTTATAACCTCACTCAATACATAATCAGTAATAGAAAAGCAGTTAACCACATGAAACAGCCAATTTGCTTATTACATCTATGGAATGTTTTGTCTGCAATTTAAGTGAGTAAAAAGCATGATGACTATTGCAGACACAAAGCACAAAGGGAGCTGAACTTCAGCTACAATGAAGAGTGAACATCCTCTACCTTGGGCCATACTCTGAAAATAAATCCACTCTCTTTTCGGTGAGAAGAAATATGCTAATTCACCTCAAGTGTCTCTAAACCTTTGAAACTATTGTCATTCTCAGCCCAGCATCCAGAAGTTTTTCTGGTCTTCTGAGTTGAATTTTGCGTATACGTAATATTTGATGGCAAAAACATGCAGTACTTGCCAAGATGGAGTGAATTTGCAAGAGATGTTCTTTCTGCATATTACAAACAAAGAGTCCAGACAGAATGCAAAAGGCAACTCTGAGGATTCTGGAAAGTAAATATTCAATCGTAGGCAGTTAGGGAGGAAAGTCAAAACTTGGAGAATGACCTGTAACATTGAATTTTCTGGTTTACTGAGGGTAACCCAGCAGCCTGAGCTATAGAGCTGGGCAGTGGGCTTAGGCAGCAATGACTGAGAGAAACCCCTGTTTCTGGCCGGAGGACCAGAGAAAGGGCTTTTGTGAGCTACAGGTTACAGGAAGTATACTAACCCCCCGCCACTCAGCACTGTGCTGAGGACAGTATCGGTCTTGAAGCTGTACTGACCGTGGTGGGGACAGTGGCTTGGGTATATGGAACTCCAAGAGAGACACCTGACTCTCTGGTCAGAGGAACCAGCAAAAGTGGTCCCCAAGGTCTGGAGCGTGTGGGGGATTCCGTCATTTGTTTCCTCGTTCCTTTCTCTTTTTGCTTCACCCCAATGGGAGATTAGTCATTCAGAAATGAGCAAGCGTGTAGGGGGAGAAACCCATCTTTCTGGACAGAATAGGGGGTCTTACTGGGACCAAAGACTATGGAACTATCCCAGGGAAGAAAGAACTAGGAACACAGAGATAACAGAGAAAATGAAGTGAGGTAGTGTGTCCAGCTGTCCTTCTCCACTTCATGGAATTTGAACAAAATGGGACATTTTCTCCTTTTCCCATTAATTCCCATATCTCAGGAAGAGAGACTGACAAGAATAAATCAAAATAATGCCCTATTTACCAACATAAATTGTCACTAAAAACTGGAATAGGTTATTTCCAATACTAATTCTATATTATAAACTTAGGGTCATCCTTAAGACGTGCATGCATGGAACACATGTAAACGACAGGATTCAGAGTATGCTAGCCCCAAACATAGTACCTTGGTATGTTGACTATTTTAAGCTGCAGGAATTTGAGGAATGGGAGATGCAGGAAGAACTCTCTGACCTCTCGCTTCTTCCCTGAAGCAAGTCTTAAGACCCCGCTGTGAGCAGTGCCATCCCTTGAAAGCATCCTCATCTCCAATGATGCAGAGGTGCAGAGAGGAAGCAAAGTGAACAGGCTTGCTGAGTTTCCAAGCCCAGTTCACTCTCCTCAGTGCATCCTCTTTTGGTCTATCACATTTTCCCATGATCTTCCACTCTCCATCAAACCTAGTCTAAAAAGGCTCAGGTTTAACCATTCCTTCAGGGAAGGCTCCCACGACATGCAAAACTTATATTAATTAAATTTGTATGATTTTCTCTTGTTGTTCTCTCTTTTGTCAATCTGATCTACACAGCCCCAGCAGGAATCCTTTAAAGAAGACATATGGATGACAAGAAATTCTGGGTTTGACTTCAGATGAGCTGGAATAGACCCAGTAATCAAAGGGACCTGGCCTTTGGGGCATTGAAAGAAGAACTGGTGCGGTAATAAGTCAGATAAGAAGGTACAACTCTTGTGTTCTCTGAGAAAAGCAGGCATTTTCTGCTTGCCCTGTTTACTGATAAACAGTCTTTTAGTTAAACTTATCAGAAGTATGCTGTACTGAGTTCTTACTTTGAAACATCTTTTTGCAATAACCCTTAAATATAACAGCAAATTGTAAGTTCATTTTTGGTTACTGGTATTAAATATGAGGGGGATATTCCCAGAAGTTGAGAACCAATAAAACAAACTTATAAGGCAACTTCTGTAATTTGGTAGGATTTTTTTTAATTTTCATAAGATTTTTCAATACAGGATTTGAGATATTACCATTCTTGTTCATTACATTGATTATCTAGTATTGTATAACATAAAACAAAAAGTTAATCTTACAGAAGACCAATTAGATCTGTGTTGTCTAATATGGTAGTCCTATGTGGCTATTCACTTTTAAATAAAAGAAGTAATTCAGCTCTCCTCACCGTAGCCACATTTCAAGTACTCCATGGCCACATGTGGCCAGTGGCTACCATGCCAGACAGCACTGCAATAGCATAGTGGGGAGGCAAAGGCTGTGCTTTCGATCCCATAATTCTGGGCCAACCTCAGCTTTCTGTCAATGGAGGAAAGAATGCTTCCTATCTGGGAAGATTAAACTAAGTGGTGTGTGTAAAATGCCTATCAGTGTGTCTGACACAAAATAAGTGCTAAATAAATATGAACTAGAATGATAATTATTGTTAGAAATTGACTACTGGAAAAATACAATTCAAACGAGGAATTTAACTCTTCTTAGAAATAATCTACTCCAAATTTGAGTAATAATTTATGTTGATGAATAGGGTATTATTTTGATTTATTCCTGTCAGTCTATCTTCCTGAGATTTGGGTATTAGTGGGAGGAGGGGAAAATGCCCATTTTTATCTATAATTTCATGAAGTGGGGAGGGACAGCTGGACCACTATCTCACTTCATTTTCTATGTATCTCTATGTCACCAGTGTGTGAAAAGCATGATGTATGTTGGATTAAAAAAATAGTTATAAGTTCACTGTGCATAGTAATTATAAAATCACTCCTCCAAATAATTATTAAGAAACCATTTGGAAGAGAGTGTATTTATACATAACAGAGAACAGCAGTAGGAATGCAGAAGAGAGAAGGGGGATCTTAGTACCGGGGATTCTTAGGCTAAAACTTCAGGATAAGCAAACTTTATTTATTATTTGTTTTTAGTCCTTTGGTGTCACTAGGCACCATCATTCAGAATATATTTACTGAAGTTCCTTCCCCACCCAGGAATATGGTTTGCAATACAAGTCTCTGATGGTCTGAAAAACTATAGGACACTTCATTACCGAGTACACTTAAAGAGAGGATGAGCTTCAGTTGGGGTGACCTGTTACACCCAGCTCATCCATTACATCTCTTGTCACAACTGTTTACTTTTTCACACTGTGCTGGAGCCATTAAGAAGAAACACGAAGGTAGGATTGGCTACATGCTGTTCTCCTTTTGACCTGCCAGGGAATTAATCTTAAATGCTCAATTTAATGCTTTCTAACAATGACTGCTAGGGACCGTGTGTGTGCGTGTGTGTGTGCGCATGGGGGGTGGAGGAGAGGTAGCAGTTGCATTTTATAAAAAAAGCACCTATTTACAACACAAAACTAAATTTTACTGACATATGTCTATCACTTTACCTTTAATAGGGAAATAGTAGCAAAAGAGCCACATATCACTTCACCAACACAACATAGCTACTCATTCCTGGGCCAGAATGCTTACCTCCATATTAAGGTGAACAAGTACCAGTAAAAGATACCAATTTGTAAAGATCATTGCAAATGATGGTAATTTATGGAAATCATGATTGCATAGCAGTGATTTGAGAGAGGACTTTAAAACTTTTTTACATTTAGCCTGGCTGGTGTAGCTCAGTGGATTGAGCGCGGGCTGGGAACCAGAGGGTCCCAGTTCGATTCCCAGTCGGGGCACATGCCTGGGTTGTGGGCCAGGTCCCCAGTGAGGGCCATGTGAGAGGCAACCATACATTGCTCTTTCTCCCTCCCTTCTCCTCTCTCTGAAAATAAATAAAAAAAATCTTTAAAAAAATAAATAAAACTTTTTTACATTTATCAACTTCAATGTAGGAATCTTTATATTTATACGCTTTCAAGAAGTCACAGTAAACTCATACAGGGATGATAAAGTAAAGGTATGCATATCCTTTTTTCTAAAGTCCATGGAAATGAACAAAAGGAATTAAAAATAGAATTCATCATTAAATTAGCAAACAACTACAAGTCATAGTGAACTATGAAGATATTTTGCCCAAGACAGTGACATTTGTTCCAAATTGGGATTTAAAAAATGCCAATAAATCCTTGCAAACCTCTCTAGCAGGCTACAAGTTGTCCTAAAGGTGACTTAGTGGGTCCTGAGAGATCCAGGTGATAGTCCCTCCCATGGAAGACAGAGGACTCAGCTAGTAGATAGCACATTGAGGATAAAAAAAGTCCTTGCAGCCTTTTGGTGCCTTGTTCAGATAACTTACTAGAGATGAGACAGACAGAGAAGAAATGAGGAAAAATGAGAAACAAACTGGAAGTTGGTCAGGAAACTTCACTATGAGTCTCCCTAATCTCCAACCCAGTGATTTGTTCTTCCAGAAGAATACTCTTCGGGAGCAGAAGGTCCATTAGTGAGAGAGCATCCTTGTTAGTCTCAGCCTCCTACCCATGTGCATGCTTTTGCTGATACTAGTGGTGATCAAACAGAAAGTCACACACAGAGGACAGGCATTCCATAAGGATCCAACATGACACCTGCACGTGGTCATCATCACACTTCCCTGTCTCCCGCCAAAAAAGAGGTAAGAAGGTACCTAAATAGTGATCAGTAAATGTTAGCATATTAGAAATAAATAAGACTACAAATATTCTTCCATACTTAAAAAAAATAAAAAGAAACATGAAATCTTTGATAGGTGGGAAGAATATCAAAGAATCAACATAGCAGATGAAAGAAGAGATGAGATAATTAAAAAGATGAAAAGGAATCTGGCTCTGGTTAGGGAAGGAATGAAAGAAAGCAATAAAACTATTATTAAAGAAGAGAAAACCACATCAGAACAGCTGGAAGGAGCATGGATTCTGCTAAAAATAGAGGCAATGACATGAAGGACAGCATACGGAAATAGCGTAAATGTGAAGGGAAACCAAAAATTATTAAATTTATTTATATTGTGTATGGCAGGCATAGAATGAAGTACCCTTAAAGTTTGCAACCACCCACCCACTGGCCAAACAAACAAAAACCAAAAACTCTCAAAGGCATAATAGGAGAAAAATTTCCTATGAAAAGGAAGTTCTATTTCTATAGATTCAAGGGCACTGCAGTTTTACATAAAAAATTGTTACAGAATAATTAGTAACATAATATATTTTGAAGAGGTTTTTGAACTGCAAGGATAGAGAAAGAAATTTGAGGGTATTGAGACAAAAAGTATTAATCAGCTACAAGGTATAAAAATCAGGCCCGCCCAGTCTTCCCCATATCCACATGCACTCCCAGAAGACACAGAAGCAATGTCTACAGGTTATTAAAAGAAAAACAAACTAATATACTCTATGCAGATTTTAGTCACTTTTAAATGGAAGAAGATACAGTTGAGCTACTTTCTTTATCTTCCATAGTCAGGTGTCAAAGGTTACTTTCTAAAAGTTCCTCTACATATTAGCATGGAATGCATTTGTATTATGAGAAATGAAAAAATAGTTGCAGAAGTTTATATGTAATATGATTCTAATTGTGAACTTTGAGGGATAGGATTGGCAAGAAAAAACTTTTTAATTAAAACTTAGGAACAGTATGAAATTTCTGTAGTGCTTTTATGATTAATATCAAAATAAATACCTTTTTGAATAGATACATATTGTATCTTCCATGCTGAGTCAAAATGTCAAGCTGATGATTTGAGTGATTTTATTGCATGAAATATAATGCTGAAAACATTTCTTTTCCTTTAACTCAAGGTAAAATATTCAGACATATTTTTTCTCAAGTTTCTTTATTTTCTAAATGCAGTTTCAGCAGAACTATTGGCCTGATCGCTGAGCACATAAACCTATCAAAAGGCCACTTTTAAACTGCACAAATGCACTCCCAGCACCGTGACTCTTTAGGCAAAATCTGTGGAGTGTTCATCTGTCAGTTTCTAGAATAAAATTAACTAAAGTTTGAAACTAATTGGGCTTGTCAATGAAAGCAAACCACCTCATCAGGCCAATCAACAATTATGGTAAGTTTAAATGTTGCAGGCTATCATATAATTGGTCTTTTACAGTGACAAGTTCGGAAGCATGAGAAAGATCACGGAGTTAAGTCTTCGTGCGGTGCCATTATGGATAACTGTAAGTCCTTCCAAAGTCCCCACATTCAGCTTTTCTGAACCTGTCACATGCCGATCAGTTTCTAGTGTGTCTCCTTTCATTTGATTTAGAGAGCATTCTGATAAGGAGGGACATGGAAGTTGGGAGAATCTGCCAGAAAAGTGAAGAGAGGCATTATTTTTGATTGAGTACCCACTAGAAATTCATACAGCAGCCAACGTGCTTGAAGACAAGTTGAACGTAAAATCAAATTCATGTCCCACAGCAGATGTTGTACTTTTCACCTGTCATACATGCAGTGAAGATATTAAAAAATAAGAATTGGCAGGTTTACAGGTTGTATTCTGAGAAAACAAGGAAACTTGGACAGAGAGCTCTGTGACATGCTGGGGAAATTCATCATAAAGCTTATTGTAAGTTCCCTTTCAAAAGAGATGGGTCACAATACCTTTTTCTCCCTAAGAGACTTCACCATGGAGCTTTTTGGGACCAAAACTAAATTATCCTGGTCAGAGCAAGTTCACTGCTATTTTAAAGTAATTGTAATCTAGCTCCACTGCTCGTTTAATAAGGGCTCTTCTTGTACTACCTACTAAAATAAACTTTGATAATGTAACAGAAGTGCCTAATTTTATAGCGTAAGCATGAAGTTTAATTGAGGATATTTGTAACTCTATGGGTCATCTAAATGAACAAGGAAAACACAATATTTAAAAAATCCGAATGCAAATAATTTAGAAAAATGGACCTCTTCCTTCCCTCATGCATCACATAAAATTGAATGTTCTTGTGGGCAGTTTGCCTACAAAGGCGACAGCTGTCTTGATCAATTACAGTCATCCATGGACATTTAAAACACCAGGGACTTAAAAATTAGTTTATTATATAGACAAAACTACTTTATCTGTTTCCTAGTTTTAAGGGTAATAAATGCATTCTTAATTGAAAAGTGACCGAAGAACTCTGCAACACATAAATTTGTAATGGGTATTAGGATGTCCAAACATAACTTTTCTTTTTTGAAAGTCCAATCAAAGATATTATACTGTTGAAGCAAATTAAAATCATCTATTGATCAGAAGTGACTATTGTCAATAGTGGGGTGGTTATCTCCATCGAAGTGTGTGTGTGTATCATCTATAATCTAGCTGTCATGCTGCATGTCAAATTCTTGCTTATTTTTAATTGAATATTATATTATAAAATTCCAGGTAACGCTTTAAAAAAAAGCCAAATCATGGCATTTTGTCCCATGAATATCCCATTCTGAGAGACTTCAACATTTTTGTGATGGTATATTAATTATTGGAAATTTAAGCATTCCAGAAAGTATAGGATCTTCAATGATGCTGAATTCCATCGGTTTGGTATGATAACATGGCCAAATGTGATGTATATCTCCCTTTGAAGGCATTTATACATTTCCAAAATGAAGTCGCGGAGGAGGCCCTCTGGCTTATTGCCCTTTGCGTAGAGTTCTTTTGCACCGTCAGGAGTCACCTGCATGATGCTAACCCACTAAAATGATTTTTCTCATACAAGGCCCAGCTCACAAGCTGCCTTCTCTTGAAGTCTTCCCTAGTTCCCTTCCCACAGTGAAACCCTTTGTTTTCCCCTTGGCATTATTAGAAAACATTACTTCTTCCTGTGTCATAGCACTCCAGCTCTTAGTATTTAATAAATACTTTTTGAACTGATGGATGGATGGAGCAAGTCAGAGTTTTATCCAGTGGCAAGTTTTATCTGTGGCAAGTTTTAACTAAAGCACTGATGTGGTATCACCTTACTGGATTTGTTAAACCAACACAACACTTTGTTAAACCAACACTTTGTTAAATTCAGTTGTATCTTTTTTTTAAAATTATTTTATTGTTGTTCAATTACAGTTGTCTGCATTTACCCTCCCCCCACCCCACCCCAGGCAAACCCACCTCCCTCCCTTGCTTCCCTCCTCCCCCTTGGTTTTGTCCATGTGTCCTTCATTGCAGTTCCTGAATACCCTTGTCCCGCTTCTCCCCTTCCCCCTCCCCTCTGGTTACTGCCAGAATGTTCTAAACTTCAATGTCTCTGGTTCTATTTTGTTTCTCTGGTTGTATTTTGCTTGCTTACCTCACAAGCGTCTTGGCTGTGACTGATCTGAATTCCCCGGTAGCTGATCTGGCCTTGGTGCCTTCGCTCCTGAATCCTCATACGAAACTTTTTAACATTTCATATAGTAGAGGCTGCATGATGATGTACTCCTTGAACTTGACCTTATCTGAGAAGCACTTTATCTGCCCTTCCATTCTAAATGAATGTTTTGCTGGATAGATTATTCTTGGTTGTAGGTCCTTGCTTTTCATGATTTGAAATATCTCTCTCCAGCCCCTTCTTGCTTGCAAGGTCTCCTTTGAGAAATCAGCTGACAGTCTTATGGGGATTCCTTTGTAGGTAACTGTCTCCTTTTCTCTTGCTGCTTGTAAGATTCTTTCCTTATTCTTGACCTTGGGTAATGTTATTATGATGTGCCTTGGTGTGTTCCTCTTTGGGTCCCACTTCTTTGGGGTTCTCTGAGCTTCTTGGATTTCCAGGAAGCCTACTTCCTTTGCCAGATCTGAAAAGTTCTCGTTCATTATCTGTTCAAAAATACGTTCAATTTCTTGGTGTTCCTCTTGTCCTTCTGGCAGCCCTATGATTCGGATGTTGGGTCATTTACAAATGTCTTTGAGGTCCCTGAGTCCCTCCTCATTTTTTTGAATTCTTGTTTCTTCCTTTCGGTCCACTCCATTGGTTTGAGATCCAACTTTTTTTTCTCTGTTGGTTCCCTGTAAATCTTCCTCCATTATCCTTATCGTATTCTTCATTTGTTCGATTATTTGCGTCCACCTTTCTTCCAGTTTTGTTAGCATTTTGATTATAAGCATTTTAAATGAGCATCTGATAGGTTGACTATATCGTCATCCGTTAGTTGTAATTTGTTCTGATCTTTCATTTTGGCCATTTTCATTCTTTTTATCTTGGTGCACTTGTCAGCTCACCGGTGCTGGCAACCTGGGTCACTTTTTGGGTGACGTTGCCTTTGGGGGCGGGGCCTGGGAGGAAGCAATGGCGGCCTCCGATCACCACGGGCTTCCGTCACTCCTCTGCTCCCCAGGTCCCCACCGCCTTTCCCGCCAGACTCGGTTCTGCTGGCTCAGCCCTGACCTCTCTCCGGCAGCGTCGCTGGCTTGTGGGATTCACCTGTTGTTTGGAGTCGCGCCCTGTTCAGGCACTGGTGATGTGAGTCCCTCCGTGAGCGCTGCCTCTCACTCCGCTCCTCCGCTTGGTTCTGCCCCACTTACCGGCCTGAACGTTCATCCTCTCCAATCTCCTGGGTGTCGGACTTCCCTTCAGTTCCTTTCTGTCCGTTCTGGTTGTTTAATTTTTTGCTACTGCGTTCGTTGTTTAGACACTCTGGATGTGCGGGCGGTGAGTGCGTCCACCTATGCCTCCATCTTGGTGGAAGTCCTCAAATTCAGTTGTATCTTAATGATTCACTACCTCTATGAAATCCAGGGTACTGCAGAGGCCTATATCTATAAAGGTTTTACCAGCTGAATTCAAATCCTTGTGAATGTTAGTTTGCATAGATAGGGTGTGTGATAAAAGCTGAAATTACCTATTAAGACTTCAGTTGAAATGCATTCCACTTGAAAACCTAATTTCTGGCATATTTAGTGATTTGGCAGAGAGAATATATCTTAAAGGTCAGGCAGAGTTTTAGGTTAAGACGTATAATCATTACATTTTGTCACCTGCTGAGACATCTAGTTGAGTTGAGGTTTAGTCTGTTTCAGTATAGAATGGGGCCTTCTTTTATCTGTTTTACTTGCCTTGGCATGGATTCTAATTCAAGGTATGTAGCTTCTTCTTATAAAAGCTATTTTTTTCTCAAATTGTTTGAAAATACCAATCAATATAGCAGACTGTACACTCCCAATTCTCCTGAGTAAAGTTTTAATATGAACAAGTAGGCAAACCAAGAGAACTCCCTTTTGTTTTCAGTTCAATTTTGCAAACAAAATGCTTTTTTATTAGGATTCATAGGCTATTAAAAATTTATCTTTGCATAAAACTCACCACCAAATATTGGGTGAATTAGGGTAGCTCGTTTAAAAATTTTTTTTAAAGATTTTATTTATTTTTAGACAGAGGGGAAGGAAGGGAAAAAGAGAGGGAGAGAAACATCAATGTGTAGTTGCCTCTTGCACTCCTCCTACCGGGGACCTAGCCCGTAACCCAGGCAGGTGCCCTGACTGGGAATTGAACCCTTGGCCCTTTAGTTCGCAGACTCAGGGAGGGGTTGGTCATTTTTGAGAGTTCAGTTTCCTTTTTTGTTAAAATGAGGACATTAGGCTAAATCATCTTTAAGTGTTAACATTGTATGTTGTTCCATTTCCAAGTATACCATTTCTTGGTCATACTTTTATATGTTTAGAAAAACTCTTGAAAGTTAAGAGTGCATGATTCAGAAAATTACTAAATATTTAGAAATAGTTCTAAGGCAAATAAAAGAACAAGGCATAATAAATGGGCTGAGATGATTATCCTAAAACTGGCAGTTCTGGATAAAATATACTGGAACAAAAAGGTTTTCAAAATGCACAGGTGATCGAGCTAAAAATAGGCCTGTAAAGACCCTGAATTATGTGCAGAGTACCAACACACTTTACAAGCACTTTGATGATAAGTGCTCAATAAGTGGTAACGATTGTCATTTTTATATTTTACTATTTCCTTATCGTGAGGGACGGCTCTCTTCACATGACTGTTGCGCATGGATGATGAACACCTATTAATGTCTTCAGTCGCCCATTGAACAATGATTTATTAAGCACCTAGTAAAAGCCGGCATGGGGCTAGATGTTGCAGATATAATGGCGGCTAGAGAACATGGTTCTTACCGTCATGTAGAGTTTGAGCTTGCCATTGTAAAATATTAGATATATTGGAATAGAAGGCATTAGTTTTCTGAATGAAAATATGTACTGCCACCTCGATGCTTGTTATTAAATTCATATGGATATTCCTTCTAGCTACTATTTTAACTATCTTTTACACTTTTTTAGAAATATAAATCTTAATGAAATACCGCTCCTCAATAAAAATGAAATAAGCATGAATACATACAACAACATAGAGGCAACAAAAAAGAAGTCGAGCATGAAAGACTACCTGTGCATTCCACTTACATGGGATTCTGGGAAAGGCTGCATTGTAGTGGCAGAAGGGAGATCAGGGGTTGCCTAGGGCTGGGTGCTTAGGGGCTAGGACCCACACCAGAGAAGCATGAGGGAACTTTACAGCATGACAGAGTTGTTCAATGTTTTGATTGAACAACTGGTGATTGCAAAACTACATACAATTACCAAAATTCATCAAAGTGTATGCTTACAAACGGTAAATTTTATTCATTGTAAATTATACCCCAATAAAGCTAAAAAAGCATAAATTGTTATCCACCTCCTAAAAAAGGGTCAGGAGAGAAATGCTATTAGAAAAAAATAGGAGAAAGAAATGGTTCCATTCATTCCTATAGGCGTTCTAACTCTACTCCAAAAATACTTTATATAGTTGAACCATATTAGTTTTCCTTTTCAGATAAACACTTTAAGTGAATATATTCTAATAAAATATATCTTTGATTTTGTCAAAGAATGAGAATAACACATCATTATGAAGAATACTACTGCATTTTCAGTGATATTATCATCAAAGGGAAAGTTCACTAAATTATTTACACTTCCTTAGATATGGATCCAAATAAAACGGTCTTAGAATTAGAAAATAAGTTTTCAAACAAAATGGTTTTCATTCCTTCAACCCATTATCCCTTTTTGATTTTGCTGCCAGGAAATTCCAAGGTAAATATAATACCAACTATGTTAGCTTTAACTTCTCTTTTTAGTAGAGAATCTTTTACTTTTTTTGGTGATATAACATTGTGTAAATATAAGGTGTACAGCATATTGATTTGATAGATTTATATTGCAATATGATTGCCATTGTAGAGCTAGCCAACATTTCTATTGTGTCACACAATGACCGTTTCTTCTAGCGGTGGGAATAATTAAGATATAGTCCCTTAGTAAATTTAATGTTTATAATACAGTTTTATTGTCTATAATCCCTGCACTAAATATTAAATCTCCAGGACTTATTAGTGGCAAAGCCTTGATTTTTGTATTGTTATCTTCTACCATCTTTCTATTGCAGTGGCATCATTGCATGAGTCTTTTTTTAAAATTCCTTATCTACTTTAGAATCAGATAGGGTGGGAATCAGATAGCATTCCAGAGGTGCTTCAATGCCATTAGTTATGAAACTAAATATTCTTGAAGTGTAACTCTTCAGGAAAGGGCCAAGTGGCTCACTCAATCCTGCACCCAAAGAAATAGTAAAAAAAATCCCGGAATTAGTCAGAATAGAAAAATTGGAAGAGTCTGAGGACAGATGGACATTGATCTGAATAGCTTAAAAATAGCTAAACTTCATAGGGTACGAAGAAGGGTGGGGGAGATCCACTATACAGAGGTTCTTGGCCTTGGGCTGCATCATCCTGCATCTGTCACTGGAGGCTTTCTGTACTGGATTGTCCTGCCTCTGGAGTAACACCTTATTAGTGGGATTCACCCTGTTGATGAATTACACTAATGCATCATTAGAATGACAGGTCACTCTGGTGATGTATTGCCAAGTAACTTAATGAGAGCAATAGCTCATTCCGATTGCGCTCCCATGAAAGGAGTTCTTCTGTCTTCAGGAGAACTCATCTACAAGCCGATTCTGCTTAATTACAGGATACAGCATACACTAATGGTAATGTCAAGATGTTCTTTGGCACCGAGTTTTTGGCACTGATAAAAATACAATTTATGGCTCTACTCTGTACACTTGGAAACACTCACATAGGATGCGCCATCGCAAGATGAGAAACAAGATACTCTGGAATCGACGTGGTTTTCAGGCTGGAAAAACAACCAGATTTCTCCTGCTGATCGCTAAATAGGTGCCTGAAAGGTGCAGATTTGAGTGTTTGTGTCTATCAAATTGTCTGGGAAGTTGCATTTAGTTGAAAAGAGAGGTGGGAAGAAGGAGAATAAATACAGTGACTTCCCCTTAAGATGGTCAGAAACTGCTCATTACACAAATGGCATCTTCGCAGTGACAGATTACCTTCATATGGATTAGACAGAAAAATAAACCAACCGATGTCTTAGGCTTGTTGGGAATTTTGATAGTGCTGGTACTGGCCTAAGAAACTAATAAAAACATAATGATAATGGGGAAGGGGAGGATTCTTTATTCAACTTTTCAAAATAAGCATTACCATTTATTACTTGCTGGCTTTGTGTCCGGTCTTTTTAATCCTTACGGCTACACCACAAGCTCACGTCAT
This sequence comes from Micronycteris hirsuta, assembly GCA_004026765.1. Classification (NCBI taxonomy): domain Eukaryota; kingdom Metazoa; phylum Chordata; class Mammalia; order Chiroptera; family Phyllostomidae; genus Micronycteris; species Micronycteris hirsuta. The sequence continues at coordinate 931 of PVJI01000289.1, read as the reverse complement.
TATCCCCATTGTACAGATAAGGAGACAGAGGCTCTGAGAGTTTATGTAACTTGCCTGGGGTTTAATCAGAAATCGAACTGGGTCTGAATTATCCACTGCACAAAACTTTAGCCCCTATGAAGATACTGGTTTGGGGCAAGATTAAAATGATGTTGATTATCAATGTTTGGAACTAGACTTTTCAAGACAAGGACCATAATGTTGTTGATCACAGATAACACGTGTTAAGTGGAAAATTCACAAAATAAAGAATAATTAGAAGAGGGCTGGAAACGGGTTCCATAAATGGCTATAGAAGTGAGATTGTTTGTATAAACGAAGACTTAAATAAGAGTATAACTTTTTTCGAATATCTGGGGGGCAGTCACCTGGAAGAGGGAGCTTCTCAGCTTCACAGAACTGGGACAAGGAGAAGAACATAGACGGAGGCAGATTTCAGTTCAGTTACAACTATCAGATGGAGGAGCTGAGCTGCTATCGAAGCATCAAGTTCCCGCCAAATCAAAAGAGCTCAGGATGGACAGGGTGGGGCCTGGAGGAGAAGGCACTGCAGAGACGCATCTGCAGAGATGCAGTCGAAAGAATTTTCGTATTCAGTAAATATTCTCACAAGCTACATATTGAGGAAATTTACTCCCTTAGTGATAAAATGGGTCACCAGTCCCTTATTTGAAACCACTGGGGCCAGATGTGTTTGGGAATTCAGAATTTTTCAGAGTTTTGAAAGGTAATTTAGTGTATATGACATTGTTATGCGTGATCCCCAACAGGGTGTGGGGCAGCACTCTGTAACCAAAGGCACAATCATTTTGGCTTTTATGCAGCCACTATGGAAAAGAATATGGAGGTTCTTCAAAAAGCTAAGAATAAAGCTACCTGATGACTCAGCAAACCCTTTTCTGGGTATCTACTCTCAAAATTTGAAAATACC